>PVJL010002855.1:0-112690 GCA_004026885.1 Lyroderma lyra | reverse complement strand
CTGATCACCTCTTCAGCACTAGAGAAACTGGGAGCCCAGAATGACCTCGTCTGGAGGGCAAGTGGAGGGCTATTTAGTGACCATTAGACTTCATGTAGTGCAATCAAACTCCCAGCACCCCCTGGACTGACCCAAAATCCTGGGACCCCAGGAATGAGCCTTGACATCCATGTACTTACCCCATTTGTATACTTTCTGCTCTCTTTATGTTTCTTATTGTTGACCTTCCTACAGGACAAGAAATCTGTTTAGGTCTTTACTTCTTAGGCTCCCTGCCACTCCAGATTTCATTTGTTAGGCCTTTTTCCTTACCTGAGTCCTTTAAATCAATGTTTTTCTTAGTTAAAGACAAGTCAGTGTATTGCTTTGGCGTTTCCTGCCTAGATCATTGAGCCAGGACAACTACTCTGCTTTCTCAATGTGCTAGAACATAGCGCAATGATCAGTAGGTGTGCAGCTGGGCCTCCACCTGCTTTGCATTTACATGAAAGGTTTGTAGCTGACACGCGACCTTCAATTTGTAAAGAAAAAAAAGTGGGTCTAATGTTCAATAAGATGATTCATCTGAATGTTGTGGATTTAGAAAGACTTCTCTCTCTAAAAAGGATGATGATGATGACAACAAATAGCTCATGCATCATGATAATGTTCTTAGTGCTTGCATTAATCCACATAACCCTCACAGCAACTTAGGCAAGTATTGTTACTGTTATAGTGTAGTATTGCTGTTACTAGTTAGGAAACTGAGACCACAGGCACAGAGCAAGGAAGTGGTAGTCATAATTTGATCCCAGGTAATCAGGCTCTACCATGCTCTTCTATTTTTTTTTTACAATGATTACAGTGTGGTCTTTACTATTTCAATAGTACAGTTTTTAAGCTACAGTGTGAAAGAATATTTTCTAACTGCCATTTTAGCTTAAACTTTATTTTTTATTATCTAGGAACTAATTTTACTCACCCAAGTCATTCCAAATATGAATTATACATAATCATGGGATAATCTTGAAAAGATCTAAGAGATTCAACAACTAGCTAATTGTCATTGGACAGTGTCCATGTTCTCTCGGTGGTAAAGAGACCTATAACCCATCTTATACCAAGGGGTATGGGCATGGAAGTGGAAGTGGAAGCCATAGAACCTGAGGCTGTTTGCTTAGGACATTGTTTCATCTAAGAAAGGAGAACAGCATGATTATTGTTAAATGTCCATGCATCCACATTATAATGACCAGAAACTTGCCATCTAAAATTTAGAGACAAATCAGCCTTATGAGTAGTCACCCTCAGAGTCATCTACCCATCATTCTGTATCTACATCAAATATACTTAGAACAATACAAAAGACACAATGGTATCTCAGGTCCCTTCTGCTCTAAATGTTTATGATTCATAATCAGACTGCTTCACCTTTATCTAGACAATAGCTACTGCCCAGAACAGCAATGGGAGGCAAGTATCCAAGAGTTTGTTTTCATTGCTGGTTGGGATAATATCTAGCCCACAAAACACCTAACCTATAAAATGTTATTTATTATTGATCAAAAATAAATCAAGATGAGTTACTATCATGAAAGTTAATAGACATATCTCTGGCTGTATATGAGATGTACAAATCACTCTTATGGACTCATTCAAGCCTCAAATCACCCTAAGAGGAGTTATCTCCAGGTCATAAGTAAAGAATGGGAGGAATAGAAATAAATGCCAAGGGTCTCTTCCAGAGTTCACAGTATTTGTGAGTGCAAACTAGTATACATGGTACCTACGATTAGACATACACAATTAAAAAAGAGCAAACTCCTTCATAATATTAGTGGAGGGCATCAAAAGAAATAAACAATACTGTAGCATAAAGCTTATTTCAAAAATGACAAAACAGAACTGAAACAATTATATCATTAATTTCTGTTGCTCACACTCTTTATCCCCCAAAAGGACATGAATAAAAATCTTAAGCCTTTGGAGATCTATATCAGGTAAGGGATGTTTATATTCTATGTATCGATCATTTATCTATCCATAATATCTATCATAACTTCACATATTGTCTATATAAAGGTCTAATTTAATTTTAAGGTATGCAAAAGAACATCTGCATACAGAATTATATATAAATGAATGATGCCCATGTTCAAATCTACTGAATGTTGAAGAGATTTGCACATAGAGTGTGCTTTATGGAAATACTAATGTTAATGGGTTTAATTCAATGACTCACATGAGGCTGACCACATGTACCATTTGAAATGGGACAGTACTGTTGCTTTCTGTCCTGTTTAAAACAGTACGTCTGGTCAGCCTAATTCATATTATTTATTGAAGAAAAATCTTTCATTTGCTAAAATTGGAGACAACAGCTATCCACTTTTCAATATACCAAGAATATTGTAATATCAGCCTGTGTTAGCAGGCATGCCTCATTGTGTTGCCTGCCTTCCAGTGCCTGTCATGCACATTAAAATTGAAAATTCACAGAACAAATAAGTATTTGTTGTCATGTCTACATTTGGGAGGTAGAGATTTACAATTTGGTTGAGAAAGATAGATGTGAAAATAACTTCACTAGTAGAAATGCAAATTTTCCAACCTAACTGCTTTTTCCCCTTTTATTCTATCACCAGACTGGAGTGGCTTGTCAATACTGCCTGGAGTTGGAGCTTTGTCTGCAGCAGTTGTATACGCACACCTGAGCTAAGGAGATGCTTTAACTTCGATTGGAAATCACCAGAAACTAAGTAAAAAGTAGTAAAGAAGAAGACTCAGCATCTTTCTTTATATTTATATATTTTTATACTCGTATGTGCATCCTATTCCTATTTGTTTGTTGTTTTTGTTTCATTTTCTTTTGTGTTTTATGTGGGTAGTTCTCTGGCTGGGAATCGAACCCAGGCCACAATGTTGAAGCCTTAACCACTACACCACCAGGGAACTTCTGCTTGTTGTTTTAAGTAGACTAAATCAAATTTCTTTTAGTCTCCATATATTTGAACTAAATATTTAGTTCCTGAGAAAAATATTAAGTGGTGTCAACATTTGCTACCTTAAGAGAATGACCTTGTCTATTTTGTTAAATGTTGTAACTCTAGAGCCCAGAGGGTATTTTCACCATGCTTCATAGATATATTTTCTGAGAATAGGAAGCCAGCTTTTTAAATGTTCTCTTCTATTCTTTAAACTATTTCTGTTTCCTCTGGGTTTCTCTTTTCCACAGCTTATTTAAGATCAGCAGAGGTTTTTATCTAATGCCTAGATATCCTCAGTGGCTCATATAATAACAAGAATCTTAAAATACAGATTGAACACCATGAGCATGCAAGGAACTAATTGCATAATAGGCTTCACTGGGCTCAAGTCATTTTGTTGGGGACCCCAAATGTCAGCATCTGTAGTCTTTTCTATTAGGCGATTCCATTAATCCACAGAGTAATTTTTGGCCTGAAATATAAGCAGAGTTGCTATTTAGCTTATATTTAATGATATGGCCTTAGCTGTTTTAAAAATATTGACATATTGACCAGAAATGTCAGACTCCCACTTCACCATGATCTAGCAATTGCAGCTGCAGCTTGGGCCCACTAAGCCCACGAGGACCACGCTCAGGCTGTACTGTCAACATCAGTGACCATAATGTACTCATTGCTAAATCCTCATCAAGTATGTAAACCACCTATCCATCATCTAAGAGCCAAGACCCAGAGGCAATGGATGGTCACATTTGCTGGGCCCACTTTCACTTAAGGCCCTTATTTTGAATGTAGCCTCCTCACTCTTATCCTTTGTTGTACTTGCTGGTCCTTAGCCCCGGAGCCTAGATATTTTAACACCTGCAGAAGGTGAACCTCCAGTCTTCTTCCAAGAATGGGTGAGGTTACTTGGAGCTCTAAATGTTCTTTATAAAGATTTTCAACCGATCTTTTTTTTTTTTTAAACTCAAATTTGTCCCTCTGTCTTCAGAGATTCTTAAAGGTCTTAGAGTTCTGCAATGTATAACAGACCAGCTTCCTGTGTACTTAGCTCACCCCTGCAGATTTGGGTTTCAGCTTTTTCCACCTTTATAAGTCAGAAGCTCATCCATGTGTCTTCTGGCTTCCCTAAATTCAGGTATGGTCTTCCCTTTCTAATTCTACTTGTCTTTCTAAGTTTTTACTTATTTTCCTTTTTTCTTTTCTTTATTTTAAGTGGGGTTCCAGGAAATAGTGGGGATAAATGAGTGTGTTCAATTTACTACCTTCACTATGAGTTTTGAATTCTGCCAACTAGAATTTAACTCAGCCATTTGTTGGCCTTATATATGGGCCATTCTACATGGTTAACATCTAAATGCAATGACCATGACTCTCTCAGGTGAAAAAATTTATTGTGCACGTGCACGCATGCACACACACATTGTATTCATTTTAACTTCACAGGAGAAAGAGATTTCTATGTAAAAGTGCACATAGTTATGTACAAGGAATTAGGGACTCCATCAGAGTTTTAATCATCAGTTGATTCTAAACAAACTTCATGAGATCAAAGAGTGATATGTTCTGAATGATTCTTTTGTTTGTTTAAAAGCATAGAGTGTCTACTATTCTAACCAACTTATTTCTGGACATCTGCAATTCAAAACAAAGGGATATCTATGTAGTAGGTAATTGTACTTGGTATCTTGTGAATTTTATCTGCTTGCTTGCTTTTTATTTTTAATAATTTTTAGAAAGCATAATTTATTATTATTATTATTATTATTATTTGAGCTAAATAGAAATGACACAGAAAGTAAAATAAAACTTAGTGGGTTAGAAAATTGACTTACCTAGTTTTAGGTCATGCTGATTACCCAGAAAAAGTCTTTGAATAGATTTTTAAAATGGTATAAAAATAAGTTTAAATATCAAAAACTCTTTAAAAGACCTGAAAAATTAAACTCACAAACAGTCGTTTTTAAAACATAAGGCTGTGTCAGAGTTTGAAGAAGAAAATGTCACAGGCAAAAAGTGTCATATTTTTGGCTAGCCAGCATCTTAATACCTCCAACCCCATGATTGGGGGGGGGAATTTCCAACATAATAAATTTTGAAGGAAAGCAATTCCAGCCTTCCATTATATGATCCATCAAGACCATGTAGTAATTCTCTCAGCCTCCTTTGCAGCTAGAACATGAGCACATAATCCAGGCTGGTCCATCATGCGCACCCACGTGGAAATTGAAATCCATAGCCTGTGATGCAAAGAGGTAGGAACTGGGGAGAATCTGTTTCACTGCAGTGGCAGGTTGGCCTGGGGCTGCATCTAGGATCCAGTGGCCATAATGAAGATGAATTCTAATGTCGTCTGTGGACCTTATGGCAGCAGCATGCTCACCAGACTAGTTTTTTCTTTTGTTCTATATCTGCTTCTATAGCCTTCCTGATAACTTCCCATTGTTTTATTTTTGTTTTGTTTTTATGAATTAGTTTTCTGCTAAAATCAGACAGATTTCATTTTTCCTACTTCAAACTAAAAACAATGACTAATACGAAAGTCCTGCCTACACTCTAACAACCCTTTAAAACACAAATACATTACCGTTGGGGAAAGTTGTTTACCAAAAAGAATTGGAGTGAACTATATTAGAAACTGAGCTTAAGGGTCATTGGACATGTTGGCCTTTGTCCTCTCCCCTTTGTTCTTTGGTGCAAAACCCTCCGTTTTTATGTTGTTCCAATTCCCTTTGTCTTAGAATATATTACAGCCTCCACCTAGCGGGAATAGTTAGGCCTTAGCATTTCTGTAATCCTGGGGTTTGCTGGACATTGGGGAAAGCAATGTAACCTTTGGCTCAACTATGGAGAGAACAGGCAGATTTATCTAGGGCTTTTCAGAGTGTGATGCCAAATGTCTACAGGAACAGTTAGAGATCAAGATGAGACACCCCCACCACCTCCCAAAATAGCCATCTTCACACTGCCCATCCATTAAGGTTGCATTTGCAGGCTTGCTCTTTCTTTTCTGTCTGTGTCCTCAGCTGCTCTTCATGAGATGGGAATTGTTCTGGTGGAGGGAGTAGAATGAATTGGAAAGGAATATAAAAGATGTTGCAATATAGACAAGGGCCTATATAAATCTTTGTGAATGCTTTCTCCTTAGAACTGTGCTTGAGACATTGAACTGCCTGCTTCCATTATGCTCAGTGGGCACCATGGGGTCAACAAAATTTCCTAAGATTGCACAAGCTAGCTAGACACTGGTACCCTGGGAGGTGCCAGGTACTAAATGAAGGTCCTTAAAGCTCAGGATGAAAGGAGGTCACCATTGGTTCCAGTGGTGCTAGAAACCAGCAGAGCAATATGTAAACAAAGAAAACACTTGGCAATACCTGTCGTATGAGTACATAGTTGACATGACTGAAAATAAGAGTTGAAACAAAGTTATTAAATGTGGTTCATTGTAAACAACTTACTCTGCAACTACAATGTGGAAGGAAAAGAACGTTTAGCGTGCTGGCTCAGTGTGTCGGCTTTTGAGCCAGCCTCCCAGCTCAGCCCTGGCGTGCCTCCTACTAGCTGTCTGTCTTTGAATAAACCACTAAATCTCTCTGAACCACAGTTCTCTCATCTACAAAAATGTCCTTAAAAATAATCAGTTCATAGTAATTGGAAGAATAATGAAAGAACATTTAGAACTCACTGTGTACAGGCCTGACACACAGTAAGTGTGTACACGATAAAAGATAACAATCACTGACTGTTAGGAAGGACAGGTTCAAGCTTGGGTCCTGTTCTGCGGTGTCTCCCTAGCTCTCTCCCTAGCTCTCTCCATGAGTCAGCTGTGTGGATGTGTCACTTTTTTGTTTCATGCTTGGGCAGTGACTTTCCTTTACTACTTGGCTCTGTCCCCCACCACTGGTGCACATACTCCCTTCATTCTCGAACATGTCCAGTCCTGGATGGCCAGTTTCTGTTCCCATGTCAACTAGGATTTGAGTGTTAGGACATTCTGCATCATTGGAAAAAGAAAAACCAAACTAAAATGCATCATCCTTGTCACTCTGCTTCAACCCTTGATCTGTTTAGTTTCTCACAAATGCCACCCTGCCCATTTCGGCAAAGTCAGAGAGCCTGGAGAAGTCCATCCTGGAAGGGTTTCAAGCACTTTCTCTCCACCAGCATGGGAAGAATATAAATTCTCCCCTTCGTTTCTGGCCTATTAAAGTGACCATTAATGCAGGCATCACAAAACTTCTGGTTTCTTAGGTACACTGCAAATTATCAGCTGATCTACAAATAAATTGTCTTATTTATTCTCAACTGCTTTTCTTTTGCGGTCATCTTTACCCAACTCCGGTCTTGGCATCTTTGGCTCCATTGGATTTGTTTTCTGTATTTGGTTCTCAGGTTTCTGATGTGATTTCATCTTGGCCCCTCTCCTGGCTCCAGACACTTCTATTAGGTAAAACATTCCCCTGTTCTAACTTCACAAAAAGCTTAATCCCTGTCTTAAGTTACTGTTTAGGTGGACACGTAGCAATAAAGAACACCAGTCTAGGAATCAGCTTATCTGGGTTCAAGTCTTATTTTTTTGTGCTTTTTAGCTATGTGATCTTGACCAAGTGGCTTAAGCTATTTGAGTCTCCATATTTCCTCTGAAAATTGGTGTTGATATACCTAAAAATACCATGTGAGAATCAAATGAGATACATACAATGCAAAAAGGAGATCTTTACAATGGCATTGTTAACTATTCAACACTGACATAAAAGATGGCTAATAAAATGGTCAGCACTTAATAAAAGGAGCTATAACCTTCCTGGTCCAAAATAGAGATCCACTCTTTTAAAGACCTATTTCTTGAGTTGGGTCCTAATGCCAGACCCTTAAGGTAAATAGAAGCAATAATCTTTAGGCTCAGAAAAAAATTTTGCCACTTTTGTTCTTAGCATTTTTTATGAACATTATAACTCCTAGGACTTAAATATTTATTATATTAACATAAAAATTGTAACTTGCTTCTTTGAAAATTAGGCTGGTGAAAATGTAAGACTTTGGTTATATTTCTGCATATAAAATCTATTTTCTTATTTTAATTTAAAAAAGTGTTCACATCCAAGTCTTTCTTAAGGTATATTTATTTCTTCAGTCATATTTCTGATGACACAAAGCAGAGAGCTGTTCCCCTCATGCTTGGCCAATAGGCAAGGAGAGTTTTCCATGAAATGTGAGATTGTTTGGCCTTGTAACGTATGGCCTATCACTTTGGCAAATGTAAATAGAGCAGACTTTGGTAAGTAATAGAGAAGGTCACCTCATGCCTGTCAAACTTATACCAAGACTGAATCAAAGAAATAGTTTTGTTTGCAAGTGGGGATGCTGGAGATGTGCAGGGCAACTTCTGTTCATGTGGGCCTCCTACCTGCCATTTGGATGCCAAGGAAGAACCTTGATCACATCCACAAAATGCTTAGTTCCTTCAGGAACTAAGAAGGAAAAAATTTCAAGAATAAAATCTGAGTTCTCTGTAAGACATACTTGTTCTCAAAGCCTAAGGAAAGAATTGATTCAACTGAAATCAAAATGGCTTTCAATTATCTTATATGTTAGGAAAACATAGAGCAATTACAGGACTGATTCAGTTACATGGTGTACACATTCACACCGGTTTCATAGCTAACTTGACATTCGCTGCTCAGTCCCAGAACCTTTGTTCTCTCCAAAACCCTTTTATATCTCTCTTTAGGCAATTTGATTTACCATAAATCATATTGTTGCCAACATTTCCCTGAACATTTGCTCTTTTTTTCCACTGTGAAATTAACTCAGACATAAAAAATGAATGGTTGAGCCAGCACTGCTCTGTGTATGTGTGTGTTGACTGAGAAGTGGGTCTTCCACTGTGGGATGTCATCTCTATGCACCTGTGGTATATTCCATGCGTCCTCAATCTTGGCAATAGAGAAGAGAGTATGGGACACTTTGGCCATAGGACTTGTAGGCTTCATAGGAATGTCCAATCAGCTCCAGCTCCCATGCCAACTCCAACAATTGATGCTAGGTGCTGCAAAGTTATAGTGGGGACTCTGCAATTCCAGACTCAGTAGGGAAAAGGGTTGTGATGCATCAGCAATGCCAACTGCAGGCACAGAAAGGAGACACGCTGCACCTGTGCTGTGTCCCTGCCCTTCCAGTGAGCACCCAGGGTCTTAAGTGCTGCAAACCTATCTATCAAGAGGGCCAATATAATAATTTCTTGAGGCAAAAGGTTCAAGGACAAAGGAGGATGGAATTTAAAACATGAGGCCTTTATATAGCATTTTGATCTTTAAAAAGAATTTTCTCCATGTAGGATCTTATTTAATCTCTCCAACAGCCCCAAGAGGCAGATGTCAAGTTACCTCCATTTGTAGCAGAGGAATTAACCCTTTTGCTGCGATGTTTGGATATAACCAAATGAATATTTCCATCTGCTGACTGAGGCATTCAAGTGTAACTCACATGCTCAAAAACACTTTTTTTTTTTTTTTTTTTTTTTTTTTTTTTTTTTTTTTTTTTTTAGGGAAACAGGTTTGCAAACAAAAACAAACCATGTATTATTGTGCTATGTGTCCTGGACATCCGGCAATGTATGTTGTTCCTTGTTTTGAGAATTATCACTCAAAAGTAAAATATAAAAAATCCTGTCAGTGCTCCAGAAAGGAAGCTTAGGAAAGATGTATATTTTTCTGTACTTCTGTGTTTTCAAGAATGAATAACAATAGGGAATTTTTATACTTAAATGTCATCATTTACTTTAATAAAATATACCACCTTAACTGTATTTACTTAAAAATATAAATACTATAATTATGATAAAATTATTATTCAGTATGAAAGTGTTTCAAGGACTTTTCTCCATTTACAAGATTTTTAAATGTTTTCTTGTGACTTGCACTGTTGACAGTAAAGATGTTTTGTATGCCATGTAGTGTAACATTTTATAATAAATTTTTTATGTCATCAATGCCATTAGATTCTAATTTATCTATACTTAAATCTAATTGATGCCACTTAGTATGTTTTGAGTGTTTTTTGCTAAAATTCAATATAATGGTAAATTTATTACCATATAACAAAAATTTAAAATAAAAAAATGTCATTTATATACAAAGCAGTTCCAAATGTTATTATTAAATGCATAAAATAGTCAAAATATCAACTTTTTATGTTTTGTGGCTTTTTGACACATTTGAGAAAAAGAACTTGAAGTCAATGCAGTGTAAGGGTTTAAGGGTAAGTAAGAAGGTACAATGGTTGTTAGCCCAAGGTCCCACATGGAGCGTATGGTATGTCTGGTCAGCTAGTCTCATTCAAGGTGTCAGTAGGCTGACCACGTATACTGTTTGAAACAAGACAGTATTGTTGTTTTCTGTCCCATTTAAAATGGTACAACTGGTCAGCCTAAACGTGGCTGATGCACTACCCAAACCCAGACTTTCTGATTCCAATCCTTATGCTGGAGGGTTGTGAGTCAATCAAGCCCCAAATTTCTTCTATAGTCAAAGGGTAAACCTGAATGATCAGGTTGGTTTTGTGGGCATCTCTGAGGAAGCTCTGTATCTCAGGAGAGAAGTGCAGTGTGCAAACTCAGATCACGTATGAGCACAGTCATCCTCATTTTCTTTCTTTTGTGAAAGCATTAGAACAGTTGTCATTACACAGAGCTAGAATGTGCAGGGAATTGTTGCTAAATAAAATATAATGTGCTTTATTTGAAACAGCTTATTCTGCTTCATTTGTAAATTGACGTTAATACGACTGCTTAGTCTCATTTCTTTAAGCAATATTAATGCCTTTGCCACCTATCTTCTGCAGCATGAAATTATGGTGGCTCTTTTAGAAAGAATTATCTATTTTCTTGAGGGCAAGAGCCTAAGTTGCTTTTCTCAGATTCTTGCCAAAGGTTTTAATTAGGACATGCAAATATACTTATGCAAATGAAGCTGTAGAACACAGAATTTTGATGCTTTGGGGATGAGTTTGGGTAAAATAAACTTCCTCCATGATTTCTCACCAATACCACCCCAAAAACCTGCTTTTGTGAAGTAAAAAAAGATGTTGAGAACTTCCTTATTATTCTATGTTGAAGAATAATGAAAATTTCCATGAGCAAGTGCACTGCACACAGTGATTTTGTCAGCATTAGATCTGAGCGTCAAAACCTATGAAGTAAATACCATTTTTCTCCTTTGACAGGTGAGAAAACCAATGTATTGAGAGGCAAAGGAGTGACTTGCCCTACTGCAGACAAGCAATAAAAGCAAAATGAAAATCCAGTACTCTTTTATTACTTACCTTCTTTCTTTCCTCTCTAGTACCCTCTCAATGGAAGTAAATGGCACCTTATATATGCAAGCACTTCACAGTTTATAAATTCCTTTCATTAAAATATTTGCATTCAAACATTTATTGAACTCACTACTTCAATTTAAATGTTGAATTGCCATCTATTATGTGCTGTCTAGTACAAACCATAGAAGATCCCTGGTCTATTAGTGTTTATATTACTGATTGGAGAAAGACAACTAACAAACAAGTAAGTAACCAAATCAGTAAAATAAATTTGAGTTGTGATCACTGCTATCAAGAAAGTAAAATAGAATAATGACCTCAGTGGTAGGAATGGAGTGTATAGGTATAAAACAATTGACAAGATGGATAAAGAGGCTTCTTCGGAAAAGAGGTCCTATGAGCTGAGGCCTGGATGACAAGAAGCAAGCAAGGACTATCAAGGAGAAGGCGACTCCAACCCCCATGTGGGAGAGAGAGCAATGTATGAGCAATAGAGAGAAGGGCCACATAGTAAGAACTGAAAGGACAAAGGGAGAGAAATAGAAGAAGATGATATCAACAAGATAGCAGTTAGATCAAAAGAAATCTTCTCGGCAACTATGCTATGATTATATTCTAATTGCTATGGGATGACTTTGCAAGGTTTTCAGAAATTTTATTTCCCACAGTAATCTGTGAGATAGGTGTTACTCTTGTTTTGTAAGTCAGAAAACTTGGAGATGTGTGAAAATTTACCTAACAATGCACGACTAATGAAACACCAAGATTTCAGTCTTCAAGGTCCTAGTCTAGACTTATTTCCCTATCTACTGAAGGTGGAAGTGGAAATAAACACAGAACAGAGGAAATAGCACAGTAATAGGTGACTATTATTCTCCCATGAATATAGTTAGATGAGTTCCCTAGACAGACCCAGGAGCTCCAAGTATTTCTGTCCATCTTGAAGGAAATTCTAAATCTCTCAGGGTCTTTGGCTCAGTCTTAAGACAGATATTCTACTGAAGTTCCTACTGCATATGTAGCATTACTGAATTTCTCATGAAGTCTTATTTGCTTGAAAGATTGCTTTGGGAAGGAAAGTAGCCAGTGAATACCAAAGATTAGGGGATGGAGAACTGTCACATTACCAAACCACAAGCTTTGTTCCACCATCTTTCCATCTTAGCCTCTCACCTTTTATAGCTGATCGATGGATGATAACCCACAAATATGATTACGGTGAAAATAGTCCTTCTAGCATATTGTAAATTCTAGCTCATTTATGTATGTATCACTTATGTTAATAATTACAGTCAAATTTTCCCTTTTCTTCACCCTCCCTAAGGCAAATTTGATGGGATTAGTTATTCATTCACAGACTGTCTACTATACTATGAATGGGACCCCGTGTGAGGTGTTGGGTGTCTCATTATCACACAACCTGAAGCTCTCACCACCTAGAGAGGTTTCATATCTCTCAGGTTGGCCACCACTTGTGACTCCTTTTGTATTTATTATTCCCTTTAACCTGATTCCATCTGTAGAAAAGTATTGCAAGGGAAGCAGAAAAGTATGATTTGTGCTTTGCATTATACCTTTAAGAATACAACTAATTACCACTCAGACGTTATGATCCTCAGAGGCATTGGGGAAAGAACTAGATATGGTCCTTTCATTGTCTAATCTCTGTTTGGTACGGAATGGCCTGTACTTATTATCCTCCATTATTTTCAGCTAACTGCCCCCACACATGCACTTTTAAAAAAACCTTTCCTCTGATGTTGGTTTCCCTCCTCTTTCTTGCACAACTGGCCTCCCAGGTTCACTCTTGTGGCTCTTGTGCAGAAGAGAGCAAGATCACGTTGGCTACTTAGAATTCCTTTTTCTTTTTTGCTATTAATTTCGATTCATTGGCTTTTGATCACTTAGCTTTCTCTCCTGAATTAGAAAGCCAAATTCCTTGATACCGCTCCAACAGAATTTATACTATGGATATTTTTATTGCATTATGTGGTTTAAAAAAGGACTGGCAAGAAGCTCTAAAAAGGCTTATAATGAATTACAGCTGAGTGGGAGAAACCTGTGAACAGCCAGGACTGATCATGACTGCAACCTTTTGCATGCTTTTGTCATTATGTTTTGCTAATTCTCAGACTCACAGAATGCTCAATTTAAAGGAGCCTCAGAGGTTATCTGTAAATGTCATCATTTTATGCTGAAGGAACTGAGACATGAGGTCTGACAAGTTCACAAAGTCATCCTAGAGAAAGTGCTACATATCTCATTGCTAAGTATCATTTTGGTCACCTTCAAAGTACTCCCCTTGGGAAATTATGCACCAATGCCAGCGCCTAGTCCACCCTTCAAAGCAATTTTGGAACTCTTTCTGGAATGGCCATCAGAGGTGTCATTGTCTCAAATGTCATCAAAATGTCTTCCTTTCAGTATTTTCTTTATCTTCAAGTAAAGTAAAAAGTTATTCAGGGTCAGATCAGGTAAGTGTGTGTGTGTTGGTGGTGGTGGGGGGGTTCCCCAGTACAGTTATTTGTGTATTGGTTAAAAACTCCCTCACAGACAGTGCCATGTGAGCTGGTGCATTGTTGATACAAGAGCCGTGAGTTGTTGACAAAAAGTTCAGGTTGTTTTCATCTAACTTTTTCATGCAGGCTTTTCAGAGCTTCCAAATAGTAAACTTGGCTGACTGTCCAGTTGGTACAAATTCATAATGAACAATCTCTCTGATGTCAAAAAGTTTAGCAACATAGTTTTGACTCTTGATTTGGACTGATGGAAACTTTTGGTCGGGGAGTATTGGCTGACATCCATTGAGCACTTTGACACTTTGCTTCAGGGTTGTATTGGTACACCCATGTTTCATCACCAGTGATAACACGACCCAAAACATCATCTTGCCTCTCCAAAAGGTCTTGGTGAACTTTCACTCTCCTTTGCTTTTGTTCATTGGGGAGCTCCTTTGGGACCATTTTTGCACACACCTCTCTCATGCCAAGATTTTCAGTGAAGATTTTCTTAACTCTTTCTCTACCGATGTTTACTTGATCTGCTTCTCAAAGTCAGCCAATGATTTTTGACTCACAATTCCACAAATTTTTGCAACGTTTTTGTCAGTTCTGCTCATTACTGTTAGCCCTGACCTCTCTTCATTAGTGACATTTTCTACTCAGGAAAACGTTTAATGTATTTGTACACTGCCATTTTCTTCATGGCATTATCCCCATAAACTTGAACTAACATGTCCCTGATTTCACTTCCACTCTCGCCAAGTTTAATAAGAAATTTAACATTTGTTCATCACTCTAATTCAAGCTCCGACATTCTCTTGATGGCATACAAAAAACACGGGACAACAATAATGGATACCACTCAGCAAGACACCACCACATTTCAACATGAAAACAATTGTCAGACACAGATATACCAAGGTTACGAAACCTTACCAAGTTGTTTGTACAATGCTGCCTACATAAGCACAGGGTGACAAGTTTAGGAACATAATTGTCTGTAATAACGTAACCATGGCAACTGTAACTTTAAACTGTGGTGAAAAGTAATCATTCCATATACATGAAAAATTTTAAGTCATGAGAATTTTCCCCAAACCATCCTTCCTCTTCATAGGTTCATCTGGTGCATAACAATGGGGAGGCTCTTCCCTGTTCACACTCTATCTATGCTGTGAGTAAATAACATCATCCCCTAAACCTAGTCCACTTGGTGGGAGCCCCAAGAATCTATTTAGTCCTTGTCATCCACCAGGGACCAGGGCAGAGCAAGGGAAGACCTCTGCCTCATCTTCTCAATCACTGCCACTATCCTGCTTCAAAACTATCCTATCTTGTGGAATTATAAATCAATACCTGTTTCTCTGTTCCCATCATGAGCACAGTTTATCACCTGCAGTTTAGATATTTCAGTTATAAAACCAAGTTTTAATTACACACAAGTTGCTACACTCAAGTTGTTCTAATCAAGCTCCTGGCCAGGTCCTCTCTCATCCAGGGTGCAGCCCTAGGCCTATGTTTATCTTTTTCCAATCATGACTCATTCTCCCCTCCCTTCCTGCTATTACTGAAGGCCCAACGAGCTAGCAGGCAGATACCATACAAGTTATGAAGGTTAAGAAAATACATTTAATTTCTTGGCAGAGACTGGGACCCATCCTTGGCCAAGTTTATTTTTGGTGATGCTTACTCTTCTGTGTTTCTCCACCTACTTCAGTGCCCTCAGTCAGAAGACACATCGGTCACCTGTACTTTAGTATCACTGGCAGGTTGTTCTTTTCCTCCAGAGAGACAGACATTGTAAGGCTTGCTATTATCCTTTAGTGCAGTGGTTCACAGCTCTCACTTGACAAAAAGTTCAGGTTGTTTTCATCTAATCACCTGGAAATCTTTCTACTAGTGTCTAGGTCCCATCATGGCTCATTAAATCTGACTCCCAGGATGTGGAACTGGTCATTTGCTTTGCTTAAAACTTCCCCAGGAGATTCAGAATTTCAGCCAGGGGTGAGGACCAGTGTAGGGTTTAGAGCTGGTTGGGTTTTGTACCATTGTGAATACTGAGTGGTTGGGCAAGAATTTTCTCCTAATACCCCTATACCATAAGAACTGTTGCATACTCTGCCCATATTTTAAACAAGTTTTGCTGAACATCTGTATGATTTAACATAAAAAACCTTCCGATGTCTTAGGAGTCTCCGAAAGGAGAAATTAAGTTCACGGTTGGTTTTTAGGTGGGAGCTTAAAGTATTCCACCATGTGGCCCTGGCAGAAGGAAAGGAAGCATTTGGTAAGAGTTTAGAACAGACAGTAGAAGCAGCAGAAGAAATCTCAAAGGAGGAGTCAAACATTATGTCCAAAGAAAAATTGGTCATGAACCCTGTTTGGTTCAAAGACGTGAGGCTAGAACTAAAAGGAGTTTAGCCTATGGGAAGGGGATAAGGCTATAAGATGGACACAATGGGAATATGGTACAGAACTGGCTCATTCAAAAACTTTAGCTGAGTATGCGGGAGACAATGATGGGAATTCAGGTGCAAGAGCAACGTGGCAACGGAGGCCCACAGCAGCTTGTCAGGGCAGAGGATCCATCTTTATTTTAGACCCCAGTGCTCTGAGGAAACAGGAAACCCAGCTACCCAAGAGACTAGAACAGAAGGAGGCAGGGGAACGTTACAGCAGTGGGGAGATTTCTACTTTGGACAGCTACTGACCTGAGATTCATTGAGAATAATTTCAGCTTTACTTCACAAAAGCTTATCAACACACCGTTCCCTAGTTGGCCCCAGGAGAGTGGACAAAGTAGCCAGCAAAGAGGCTAAAGCTCATTATCAAACTCTGAGGCAGAGCCTGACTGCAAAGCTAAGTTTTTCACATCCAGTTGGAGTGGCAGGCTTCTAATTTGGATATTGTGTGGAATACTGACAACCGAATACTAGACAACTTGAGGATGCATGGTGACAAATGTCTGGGTACCAGAGAGTTAAAAATGCTTTGGTATTATAAATGAATGAAAATAATTTTAACATGTAGATAGAACAGCCAGAATGTCACTGTAACAGAGAATGAGTTTGTTCCCTGTCACTGGAGGCATTTTGGTCAAAGCTGATCCATATGATCTCCTTTATGAAATACTAGTAAGCAACTGCAGGATGTTCTCAACCAAACAAAGGGAGAACACTCAAGGAAAAGGAGAAAAAGGAGACTTAAGAGTCAGGAGAAAAACAGAGGGAAGTCCTAGCATGACAGCTGTGCAGCAGGCCTGAAGCACGGACAGTCCAGACTGGAGGGAGAATGGAGAGTTCTGGAAGAGTGTTCTGCAGGACAAAGGAAGTGGGGGTGGAGTGCTCAGTAGAATATAATAGTGTCAGATCTGGTGAAATGTTCAACACACTTTTTTAATGCATGGAGTCAAAATTTGAACAGTCACGATGATTATTGTTTTAACCATAACCTAAGATAAAAATGTATTAAGAAGACTGAGTTGGGAGGAAGTAGGTGGTGTATAAGAGCACTAAAACCTCATTTATAATAATATAAATTCAAGGATTAACATTTAAAATGGAGAAATCAAGAAATATGCATTATTAACGTATTTACTAAAATAAAGGTGACCACCAGAAGAAACTACTGAAAAGGTAAAAGTGGTTCCTTTTGGAAGTGTGAAGCTGTGGGGTAGGGGGTCACTATTTTTCATTAAAATTCTGTTTCATTAAAATTCAGCATTATTTCATGTTTTAGCTGGTTACATAATTTTTTTTTTTTTTTTTACTAAAAATGACAATTTATTCAACAATTCTTTCAAAAAGATTTGGTTTTTTCTGTCTGGCTTATTTCACTAAGGTCCATCCATTTTTCATCTTTTCTTATAGCTGAGTAATATTCCTACATAAATTATTTTGGTAAAAACCAAATTTAATAATAGTAATTGAGATTTTGAAAATTCTGGTCAGCTGCATCAGATACCAAGTAGAATTTTTGTCCCCAAATGTCCATCATTTTAGTTTCTCTCTCCTTTCTCTTAACATAATGTGTTCAGTCCAGCCCAGCTTTTGGGCTGGAGATGGAGTATAGGCCTTCAGCAAAAGTTGTATGAGAAGCACAGAAGGCTGGAGTAGGACAAAATCCACTCCAGTTTGTCCCAGTGCTCCAATTCATCCCAATGCTCATGCTAAAATCCAAGTCTGGGTGCCCAGGCAGTGTAGAAGGCCAACTTTACAACTCCGTGTGGCCGGAAAGAGTTATGAGGAAATGCCACACAAGTATTTAGGTCCTTTGGCAATGACCTTTCTCTGGCATTGTGAAGTTGATTTTGATGGCCTCTTGATAATTTAAGCCTTTGTTCTCAAAGTGATGCCATTGTGGGTTTGGCATCTGTACTTCCTGAGAGACTTGAGTCCAGTAACCTTAGTCACATACACATCAGTGGTCATTGCCAGAGATCGAAGGACCAGGGCTTCGTAAGAGACAGCTCTGCATTCAAGTTGGATCTCTGCCACTGACTAGCGGTGTGGCCTCGAGCATTTCACTTAATCTCTGTAAGCCTTGGATTTCTCAGCCATACTAAACTGGTGATCACAGCCATGCTTACCTCACTGTGACTTGAAGGGAAAAAAAATAAGATAATTCATGTCAAGTGTTCAGTGCAGTGAGGACTAGCTTCCCTGTGATCCCAGTTCCTCATTCCTCCCAGTGTCTCGTCCAGTAAGATGATGTTGACCAGACAGAACACTTATCCAGCAACCTCGAATAGTGCAGAGCACACTGCTTCAACTCAGTACATGCTAATATTGTGATGTCCAGCGAGATGATGCAACCAGTAGTCCCATCTCTGGCAGTGAGACAGGCTCATGGAAGAAGCAGGAAACTCTCTCACCCTGTGTATAAATGTGGTCCCGAGCAATATTCTATTTGTATAATTCATACATTAATTCATTATGTATGTATGTATGTATGTATGTATGTATGTATGTACGTCAACCAAAAAGCCAATGGTTTGCCTTAGAATCACGGACAGCCTGACTTCTCATCAGGCTCCACACCACCTCCTCATCTTCTTCCCGGGTTCTTCAAGCCTCTCTCCAGATCATTACAGGATTTCCCTAATTGCTCTGATTGATGCTGGACATGACTCAGCAGCCTTCTTTGTCACAGTAGGGCAGGCTTTCCTGCTCCTCTCCTTTCCTCTCAATACTCAGGCAGCCAACTTCGGAGGGAAAAGTGTCACCAAAGTCCCTCTTACCTGTCCCAGTTCCTCTCAGAAACAATGCTTCCTTTTGTTTCCATTCTACTGCACCCTCAGAACATTCCATCAGCAGATACTATTTGTGTATGACATAACTCTCTGAGGGATTTTATGCCATTTTATTCCTTTTGTAAATCAAGCATCTATCCCTGGATATCTCAAGTTCTCCAGCTTTCTGACATCATGCTTTCTTTTTGTATTAAACTAGAAACGCTCAATCCCCATTTCTTTGGCTCTGAAAAAGCCTAAAACATCGCACCTATTTTCTTGTCAGGATGTGTGCAGGCTTCCTGCAGTGTCTTGGAGAGCTATCTCTTCTTGTCTTTGCAGATTCCTTTTGTCAAATTATCAATTCTCAATTCTACCTCACTCCTGAAATTGCCAAGCCTTTGCTACATAGGCTGAGCAGACGTACCATTTCAAATGGGACAGAAGACAACAACAGTGTCCCTTGTCAAACAGTGCTTACGGTCAGCCTGGTCTCACTGGGATAAATTCAAGATGTCAGTGGTCCGTACACTAGGAGAACTTTATCTTATTTGGAGAGGCAGATTGAGAGTGAAGTGTAGAAAGAAGCATCTCCGACAGCGGGTGTTCAAGGGCATTCATTCACCAGCCTGTGAGTCTTCCCCTTCAGCAAGAGAGTGGACGATCTGCACCTCGGCTTTTCTACAGTCCTTGGCTCTCTCTGGTGACTTTTAAATCACAGAACATTCGAGTGGCTAAGGAAACTTCGAGACCACCTAGCCCAACCACTCAATTTCATAAATGTGGAAATCAAAGTCGCTCTCCTGTCTGAGCTGCTCCAATGTTCTTTTTAAGCAGAATATGCTCATTTTGCCTGCACACAAATTACTGGACAAGGTAGACAGTATTTTGTCATTTTTAAGTAAAGAATTTTCAAGATAAATTTAGATAATGGTAGAAAACACAGCAAAACAGCCTAGGCAACTATAACAATAAGACGGACTGGAAACAATTTTATTGTTTAAGTAACTGTGGAGAAAGCAATTATACATGTCTTAAAGTGCTATCGGTAGGCTGACCAGATGTCCTTTTTTAAACAGGACAGTACCGTTGTTTTCTGTCTCATTTAAAATGGGACATCCAATCAGCCTAGCTATCAGGCATTAACGTTTTAACCCTCAAGGTAGTGCAGAAATCTCACTGGGAAACACCTACTCTCCTAAAGCCACTAAAGGCCGAGGAAAAGAAAGAAATAGTATCATTGTGAGACCATCTAGATTTTAAAAATAACTTAGCAGATTATCAAAAGAACATAAATGGGTTTAACTCAGGTGTGTGGGAGAATAAATGAGTGAAACAAAGGAAGACACCAAGGATCTAGTCTCAGCCTGTACGCACCACAAGTTAGAGTCGTTTTGGGCCCAGAGCTCCTCAGGAGACGGGAGCAGAGCTTCTCACATTAGCTGTGATGGATGGCCAGTTGTCTAGCATCCTCACCTAGGGTTTCCAGATTTAACAAATAACAATGCAACCAGTTAAAGTTGAACTTTACATAAACCTAAAATAATTCTTAGTGGAAATACTTCCCATGCAATTGCTGAGACACAGTTCTATTAAAATGTTATCCATAACTGTCTGCAGTTCAAATTTAACTGGGCACACTGTATTTTACGTGACAACCTATTCCCAACCCCAGTCCATCATGGATAGTACTTGACATGATGAAATGACTATGCATGGCCAGAAGCAGTTCACACTCACATGGCTCCCCACTTAGTTGTACAAGTGGCCTATTTTTTGAGATGAGTCCACCAGTCACGTGCTTGGGTGTCAAAGCAATGTCAAATTGCTATAGAAGTTTCTAAAGGCTTAATCTCAATTTCTGAACCTACACATTGAGGATCAGCAACAAATAATTTGCTTATACTTTGAGTAGCACTGGGCAGGAAAGGTAGAAGCTCCACTTGCTTCCTGCTCCACCTCCTGCCACGTGAGCAAATCTGGTTAAGGCATCCATCTTTCCATCTCTGATTACCCTAACATAACAATGGCAGTAATTGTGCCTAATACTATGTTATTCCACTTGAGGACTCAAACACCCTAACTACTTGAGATGACAGCAATTGAAGCATGTCTTCACATCCTCCCAAATATCAAAGGAGAGAGGAATAAAAATTTAAACATTTAAATTTATAGAGAGACATTAATGTAAAACTTATGGGAAAATTCAGAACTTGTTGGAGTCTTATATTTATCATACCCTTTAGAAATGTTTTCACATTGAAGGCCATATGAGAATGGGGGAGTAAATGAGTACCTTAATCTTTGAGATAGTGGTGATTTTAAAGAACTTAAAACAGGCCCTGACAATGGATTTGGGGGTTTACTTTACATGATTGCTGTAAGATTCAAAAAAAATTACGTGAAATGTTAAATGATTCACTAGTGGTCCTTCCTTCTGAACAAAATGTCAGTAGTTAAAATTTAGTTTTCAAAAGAAAAAGGTAAATACCCATTTTTTCCACCTGGCAAATTTTGTATAGGAGTATATATGCATATTGGGGGATACATCCATGTACACATACAGCCTCTGGCCTCAGGGACAGCTGCAATTTGGTTTTGCCACTACTAGCTGTATAACCTTAGACAACTTTCTTAACATTGTGTAGTTCTGGTTTCCCCCTCATCTGTAAAATAAAGATAAAGTTACTACCTGTTTTATGGAATTAGTGAGAAAGCATTTAGAACATTTCTTGTCTACTAGTGAGTTCTCAAAAAAAATATCATCAATTGTTTTCTTTATTTATAACTAGCAATAAATACAAAAATTGCTTTACATTTATGGAAGGTAATACAGACGCGTGTAATTAAAGCATCAAAATATGCATACCAAAATAGGCTATAGCAAAAATTAGAAAAAACTCAAATATCTAATACTAGGATTTCTTCAAAAAATATATGCACTTACATATACTTAAATGCATAATCAAAATTTAGAATGATATACATGAAAATATTAATAAAATCTCACCTTAACTTTGGTTACTCTAGAGAATATTTTCTTTCTTTTCCTTTCTAATTTTTCTACAGTGATCACGTATTACTTGGGTAATAAAATTTCTTTATAAGGTGCTAATATTATGGCTTCTTTTCTTCTCCCACTGCATCTTTTCTCCCTCCTGCTGATAGCCCATCGCAAGCATCTCAGGGATGATACTCCATCTCCCTAGATCTCAGTCCCCTTCTGCCAGTCAAAAATCTGTTCCCTGGCAAGAATCTATTAAACTTGTTTTGTTTTGTTCTGTTTTATTTTGTTTTGTTTTGTTTTGTTTTTGTCTAGGTGTTCAGATCTTATTAGACAAATTTGGTGGCAATATTTAGAGTTTTGGCCAATAGGCAGGATAATAAATATTTATCTTATTTGAGGTGTCTAAGATAAATAAGGAGATGTCAAAATCATGACACAGGAGGCAACAGAGTGAGCCCCAATGGAGGCTTATCGATAAGAACAGGTAGAGAAGCAAGTATGGCAGGGGGACATTTAGACTATAAATACTAAGAGCTTTTTGTCTAGGCAAGGCAATATTTAACAGCTCTCCAAAGATCTTTAGACACTTGCTGTTGCTGCTGTGGCCAAGGTGACTTTTTGGTCAGTAGTAGTGCTATGCAGCAGTCTCAGGATAAGAAGGGACATCTGTTCCTGCCATGGCTGCCACTTAGGTTGTCAGTGGTGATAAACCGTGCAACGGTCCCTAAAGTGATAACCCTTGGGAGCACCCTAACCTGTCCACTATCACCTGGGTCTTTGTTCCCTAGCAACGTGCTCTAGTAAAAAGGGACTTTTGTTTTGCATTGGCAGCTGGAAGTCAGCTCGTGGCCTGTTAAGGCATCTTGCCTATAAAACTCCTGTAAAAGATAGACCTCTAAATTTGGACTTCATTCCTTTCACCTCCTCTATCCTGGAACAGTAGTGTGGTTAATCTGTCATTTTGGGGAGCGTATTTTTTCTTTTCTTGGCTTATTAAGAGAGAATATCCTGTATGATACTGGCTTGTGAAATTGTTATGATTTCTGCCGTGAACTTGTGCTAAATCAATTGCTGACAAAGAAAAACTCAGTCTCTGAGTATAACTTTGCCACCTCCCCCAAAACAAAATCCAACAGCTGCAAAACTAGTATTTCCCATATACCTGCTAACAAGGCAGGCAAGTTCTTGTAAACCTTCTGCAAATAACTACCTTGGCCATGAAAAAATATATGCTGAATAAAAGTTTCCTAATTCTGGAGGTGTCAGTCAGGGAGAAAAAGATAACATTTACAAATATTTATTTTCAGTTTACAAAACCATAGTCTACTAAATTGTTATAAACTATAGCTTAAGATAAAGGATTTGTTATATATCCAGAAAACACAGGAGGCAACAGAGCACTAAAACACAAACAATATTTCAAACAAAAAAACATACTCATTCTTTATCACTTCATTGATATATTAATATAATTAATTCTTCTTCTGTTTAATGTTGGGTTAGCTATCTCATGAACTCACTTGCTTCTTGAAAAAAGTTCTGGATATCCTGATTCAAATCACTGGTGTGGTCTCAGGGTTGTTTAAATGATACAGAATCATCAGATGTCTGGACTCAAATGTATCTGGCATAGTCCTTTCGCCCTGGGCTCTGAGAAAGAAAGTGCTTCTTTGTTGAAGAAAAAGTACTCTGGCCTGCAATTGATTGCAAGAGCTATCAGAGGTGCATCAGAGTAAGATGGAAACCTGTCTGTAGATGACAAGAGACGTACAATAGCTGTGGTTAACTTATTACTACAATTTTCAAAAATAAAAGATCTGAAGGGTGTTCATTTCAAGAATAATGCAACAGACAAGTATAGTAGGCTATTTCCATGGCATGCAAAATAAGATAATAAAATCAATTTTTTAAATTGCACAAAATATCTCTAAACATAATGATTAACCCTATTTTTACAGAGCTGTAACGGTTACATCTAATTTATAAAAATGGATGTATATAACCTTTTACAGAGAAAAATATGTTCAGATATAATATTTAACAATCCTGACATAATACAAAATGACCAGTAAACTTGTACAATTAGAATAAAATCTATGCATTTACTTAATACTGATAAATCAGAAAATATATAGCTTTTTATTAAATCAAAAATATTAAACTAGTTTTATTTGCCAAATATTTCCCAAAATTATGTAGGACTGATTTCTTAAAACATTTGGATTAGTTTCTATTAAAAAAAATTTAGCACATTGATAGTATTGGAAGTTCAATTTTCTTAATTTCTGGTAAGTGTAGGCATTTTCAATTTATATAAGTACTTATTTATCTTTAAGCCAATCAGAACAGAGTTCCTCTAAGGGATTTTATAATTTAATTTATTAGTACCATCCAGAGATAGAAAAATATTACACAATCACACAATGAGAGGTACAGACATTTCTGAATTTCAGACATATAAACATGCAGGCAAACATAGTTGGTATGCATTTAGTTTCAATTCTAAAATTTTAGAATCAAGAATAAACACAGACTTACAAAACTCACTGTTTTATCTAAAAGAGCTCTTGTTTTCCCAGTGGATATGAATTCTTAATTAATTTGAGCTCAAAATAGACAAACAAAAGAGATTAACAAAGCAGATTCTCTGTGATATTTCACCCAACAGAAGCAAGATCTCTATAAACCATCAATCCATTTATAGAAATTGCCCAATAGTCAAACCATGAAATCAAAATGAGCAGCACGAGAATCAAGTGAGTACTCAAAAATAATTAAAATTAAATTCATATCATGTTACCAATAGACAAGAGCCCAGAAGACAGGATCAGGAGTCAGACACACTACTGGGTCTGCAGATCGCCAGTTAGAAACAGAACACAAAGGTCTCTGATGGGCCCCATTATGGGGATGGAGTTAACAGGAATCTAAAGGTGAGATCTAATCTCATTTGAGTCACAGCACCAAACCATCAAAGGCAAAATGTATCAGACAGTTAAGCAGATGATCTTGTTTATTCACATTATTGTTATTGGGAGAATGTTCACTGATGAGAAAATAAATCACCTCAAAGAAAATAGAGGGGGTCCAGGGAGAGCCTAGGAAGAGGCAGGTTAACAAAGGAGATGTCCACGAGTCTTATTAGAATAATGAGGAAGGATGAAGATAGGTCTTATCTGAGTCATTGAGAAAGGGTAGAGATGGGTCTTATCTTGGAATATTGGAGAGCTAAATGTCCTTTGGGAATTAGTAATTTCCCAGAAAACAAAAGGGTGATGATTTCTTTACCATTGAGGTTTTCCAGGAGAACAAGTCTCGATTGAAGTTCAATATTGTCAAAGGTAAGCTTGTTAGCTGCAACTCCAGGTTGGACCTTCATTTAAGTTGCAATTGCTTGGGACTAAGTTTTTAATACTCACTAGAGACAAGGCAACATGACCTGCATGAGATGGACAGCTGGAATTGAGACCTAATTGAGAGAGCACCATAAGTGTCTTCCTTCTCAGTGAAATAAGGACTAAAATCTCCATCCACAATTCAAGGCAGCAATTAGTAAGCTTGTCTATGATTGGAGCTATGAGAAATGTCTCCTATCAGTAATCAGAACTCAGTAATTAAGTACCTATGTGAAGTCTGAATCTATTCTGCCTGTATGTGAGAATCTTGAAACTAAAAAAGTAGCATAAAATCTGGACCAAGACAAATGCAATCCTGCAATGCCTGGTGAAACAAATACAGCTTCCCAGAAACAAACAACAACAAAAAGTCTCTACTGAATAAGGGCTAACGAAAATGATTTTAACTACAGGAGAAAATTGCTTACCATGAAAGACAGAATCAGCAGATATAACAAAACTTTGATATAATAGAAAATTGGGAGACTGTATAATAATGGTTTTAATTATTAAAGAGCTAAATGAAGGAACACACACTATACTAACATAATAAAATATTGTAGAAAAATAGAAATACTTGAAATAAGATAACTTCTAAAAATACTAAAAGGTAATTAAATATTTAAAATTCATGAATGATTTAAAGAATAGATTAAATACAACTGAAGGGATACATTAGTGTGCTGGACCATGGTCTGAAGAGATACCCAAATTGCACTGCAATAGGAATTTTTTTAAAAAATAAAAATATATGACAGCTATTAGATGTAGGCTATGGTATTCCCAAAAAAGGAAACCAGAATAATTAATAAATATAAGATGGTTGTTTTACTAACAATAAGGAAAATGAAATAGATAACATGATACAAACAGATTAAAAAGTTTATATACTTGATAACATGATATTTAATGAGAATATGGAATAATAGAACATTTCAACATGACTGATTGGAGTAAAAACCAATGCAACAATTTTAGAAAAAAATTTTGGCAACATCTAAGTTAGAAGAATTAAAGATTTATTATCATTTGGTAATTCAATATCTAACATTTTAGAGAAAGTTTGGCACATGAGTACAAAGATATTTTTTGTCATATGTTTGAAATAGTAAAAAGAAAATGTTAGTAACATAGTTCCAAATCTATGGGAATAGGATTGATCAACTGTAGCATATTTTAGTCCATTATTGATTTATACTGGTCAATAATTTTCTGCCCTCCATTTTCCAAGCACAAGAGAAGGATTCTACTTGTCTATGCCATATCTACTTGAAGTTTGTTGTAATCTATGACTTGTTTTTGCCTAATGAAACAAGACTAGAAGTGATAGTTGTCATCTCTAGGTAGAATCTTTAAGGTTAGTGCAGAATTTTCTGTTGGAAATGGCCACAAAAACATGTAACAAAATGAAACCTTCATTAATATAGATACTTGGTGAGAAAAGACAACCTATAGACTTGCAATGAACACACAGCAAAATTGAAAGGTAACATTTGTTGGTCATTAATATTTTTTCTCTAGGATTATCTTTGATCCTCCAAGAAATGTCTGAGAAGCCCGGCAGAGGTTATAAAACTCTTATTTATGGGTGTGGGTACAAAAACAGAAGGGTAAGGACTACAAAGGATTGGACACCTGTAACTACCTCCTAGAATTTGGGTTGGAACTCTCATGGACCAGATTCTAAGCAAACTGAAAATAGACCTGCCTTCATAAGTATTGAACCCAATTTTAAAATAACTAAAATACTAAATCTTTTATGCAATTAAGGTGACTTGGAACTGCTAGATTCTTCAGCCATTAACAGTGAGCGAACTTAATATTCCCTAGAAGAAGAAAGCATAATTCTAAGCTTAAATCATATCTCCTAGTTTAAGTGTGCGATATCTGGCACTCAATCAATGAGAGCCAGGCAAAAAGGAGATAAGACAATATTATTTAAAAGCCAAAAGAGTCAATAGTCAATAGCAACACAGCAATAGAGATCCAGAGACTGGATTTATCAGACATGAACTTAATTTAAAATCACTTGAATAACAAGTTCAAGTACATGAGAAAAGATAGAAACACTCAGCAGAGTTTTGGAGACTTAAAAATACAATAGTTAAAGGTGAAAAACACAATAATTAAAATTTAATACTTAAAGAGTTAACTAAACAGCAAATTAGAAATAGTTGATGATTCAATAAATTGTTAATAGATTAGAATTAAATGTCCTCACAGAAGCTCCAAGAGTAAAAAAAAAATGTAAAATAAAGAAATTAGTGTAAAAAATACATAAGGCACATTTTTTTGAAGTCTAATAAATACAATATTATTGCAGAATTCCAGAAGAAAAGGGGCAAGAATGAGACAAAGAAACTACTTGAAGAGACAGTGAATGAGAATTTTTGAAAAGTGACAAAAACATCAAGTCATAGATTAAAAAGCAATACAAAACCAAACAGAATAAATGTAAATTAAATATATATATACACACATTACAATAAAGCTGAAAACCAGAGGAAAACCCTCAAAATGGAGGAAAAAGGAACCATTACCTCAAAGGAGCTACAAGTAGAATAGCATTTGACTTCTCAATAGAAATAATATTAATATTAACCAGTGAAACAGTGAACTTCAGAGCGCAGACACCAAACACTGCCTTAACCAAGCAATCAAGGTTAACATGACCACTAATTGGTCTTTATATATTGTACCATTTTATTATGATGTGAGAGAAGGCACTTCACATCTATGGTATTCTTCCTATAAAACTCATAACCCTAGTAATCATGACAGAAACATCAAACAAACCCAAATGAAGGGACATTTTATAAAATATCTAACCAATACTCTTCAGAACTGTCAAGGTCATAAGGAAAGACTAAGGAATTATCACAAAATAGAGCAGACTAAGAAAATATGATGATCAAATGCAATGTTGTATCCTAGACTGGATCCTAGATCAAATGAACTACATTAGTGGAAAACAAACAAAGAACAACAACAAAAAAAAACCCATGAAATAAAGTCTAGAATTTAGTTCATACCAACGTACCAACATTAATTTCTCAGTTTCGAAAAATGTGCCATGGTGATGAAAATATGATATCATGGAAAAAGGAGTGAAGGGCATATAGGAATTCTCTAAACTATCTTTGAAACTTGGGGTTTCCAAAATAAAAAGAAAAACATTATGGAGCAATAGGATCCCTCCGATACTGTTAGCTTGAGTATGTTCGTACAACTACTTTAGAAAACCACGTGGCAATATTCTTTAAAGTTACAAATAACAGAGAAGTTGAAAATACATATACCATTTGGCCCAGAAACTCCACCACGACATGTCTATTCAACAGAAACTGTCAGGCACCTCAGAAATGTTCCTAGCAGTTTTTTAACATTTTTAAAAATAACTTTCATTTTGGTGATTTTTTGTCTTTTTTTCAGCTTTATTGAGGAATAATTGATAAATAGAAATTTTATATATTTAAGGTGTGCAACTTGATGTTTAATATATGTACACATTGTGAAACGATCACCACAATCAAGCTAATTAATATGTTCATCACCTGACGTACTCATCACGTTCTTTTTGTCTCTTCAGATTGTGTAAATCGTTCACCTGCTCCTTTTCAACCTTGTGCCCATTGAACAACTCCTCGTATTCCCCTGGTAGCCCCGTGCCACTGCCTACTCCTATACCATTGACTATTTTTAGATGCCTCGTGTAAGTGGGATCATGCAGTATTCATCCTTCTGTGATTCACTTACTCATGTATCAGTTAGCATAATGGCTTTCGGATCCCTCCACCTCGTGGCCATCACAGCTTATTTGTAATAGTTGGAAACGAAACCTGGGGAAAAAACCACCAATTTATACAATAGAGTAAATAAATACATTGTGATAAACTCATTTCTCAGAATTTATATTCAGTGAACATAAATGGACTGCAACTACATGCTCCAACAACACGAACAGCTCTCCCATTTGGCTTCTGAGTCCGAGAAGCTAGGCATAAATGAATACACAGTAAATGATTCTATTACAGAAAGTTTAAAACAAGCTTAGTCTGTAGAATTAAAAGAAGAGGTAATGTCTCTATGCGTTCTGTGTGTCTGGGCAGGGAAGTGGTATGATGTAGAAACCAAAGACTGGTTTGAGCTTATAGAATTCTTGCTTATGCCTCGTTGCTTCTTTCTCAAATAACAACAAAATCCCTTAGCTCAATCACAGACATATCTTAAGACGAAAGTGAAATGAGCAAATAAGATCATGGAACAAGTATCCAGTTTTTTTGGAAATCAAGTTTCAATCATACAAGATTTACCCCATGAATTCGACAGAGGTCAGAGCTTCTTCATACACGTGTACCTCCCATCCATCAATAATAATAAAAGATACGTGAATTCAAGGAAAACACTCTGGATGTTATGTTATAGTTCCCTGGTAGCTGTTATTATGAATGAGGCACAGGTGGGTAAGAGCTCTAATTAAGAGGATTTGGGAAAAAATTTAAAGTTATATAGTGTAATCTTGAGAAGAAAAATCACGTTATCCCAAAAATCTTCTCCGAAAGTATTCACATCGGCATACGTAACACCCAGAAGGTTAACATTTTCCTTCATGAATCCCAGAAGGCATCTCCACTTTGCTCATTATCTTATTATATTATGTGAATCCTAATAATGAAGAAACTGACTCTTGTTTCTGGTATTAAACAGATAGCACTGAGAAAGCATTCCAGGACCCTTTGGAGTGTCAACTGCTAGTTCCTCAAAATTTGTAAAACTGATTCATACAAAGAAAGTAATTGGAATCACTGTCATAACAAGTCCCTTTTGGTAGGAAGTAAAAGTGGCATGTAGTTTTACCTCTAAAGAACCCCTTGAGAGAGAGAACAAAACTTATGAAAAGAACAAGGTAGAAATACTAAGAATAAGAACAAAGCATTAACTTCTAGATAAGAAATATAAAAAGGAGCTGTCTTCTTTATTAGAGATTCCCATGAAAACATTAAACAGGTGGACAAAAAGACACAACGATCACCACAAAATAGTTACTATAAAGGAAGTACACAGGAAATGGCTGACTGGTTTCTGTTATCACTGACGGTCACACTAGAGCAGGATTATTGACATTCGGATCTGAATTATTCTTAGTTGTGAAGGGCTATCCTGTGTTTTATAGGGTGCATAGCAGTGTCCTTGGACTTTTCCCATGAGAGGCCAATAATGACACCCCCTCATCATGACCATCAGAATGGTTCCCAAATATTTCCTGAGAATGTACTAACAATGGCTTACTTGGTCTCCAACTAGCTGCAGTCCCCCCAGGAAGAAGGATGATAAGAACTTCAAGTCTCTTAGCCCTAACTAGGTTAGAGTCCTGTTACCACAGCAAGGCTTCCATCTGCTGAGACTGGTAGAGTTAAACTATAAGTATTTTTAATAGTTAAACAGCATTACAAATTAAAGAAATGTGAATCAGAAGAAGGTTATACCTAAGAAATAAAGCTTCATTAGGGCTAATTATGATAAGAGTTTCCTTTTTGGAAGCAACCTTTTCAATGATAGGCCAATTTGGATTACCTAATTACCATAGTAAATGTAGAATTTTTAAATGAAGGAAACTTACTTTACAAATTCTGTGGTTTACATAAAGAAAGGTGACTAACAAACAAAAGGTAATCTGCCAAACTCTTATACAATATTTCTGTGCTAGTTTCTGTGAATACTCCATATGGAATTGGTTTACACTGCAAGTCGTATCATTAATTCAACTCAGTTTAATCAGAGATACCAGGCCTGGGGGACAAAGATATTCGAGACAGCCTCCTTGACATCAATGAACTTGTTATCTTGTGATAGCTATAGAAATACTCTGTAATGAATCATAGGTAATATATGTCCCAAGGAAATTAATTTAATAAGTTACTAACAAGGACTAAGAATGACCTTGGAAGCCCAAGGCAGGAAACATTTAATTTCAACTGACTGAGATTAGGGGTGTGGGACACAGGGAGGTAGAGGGTTAGCTATTATTTAATGTAATTTGGAACTGAGCCTTAAAACTGGTAAAAGTTCAATGGTCACTGATGGAGGATGAGCATGAAATGACATTATTTATAGGTGGAAGGGTCAGAAATGGCAGAAAAATGAAAGAGAGGTTGAGGTCGTGAGTTAATCTATCATGACTGGTGTGTGGAATGTATTGTGGTGTTGTACCCAGAAAACTAGTTTGGTTTAGTTGTGGAAAGCTGCGAATGCCAGGGTAAGGTGTATATGATGTTGATTTACAGCTTCTGCCTGATTACTTTGGGTATTTGGGTTTTAAATTATAGACTGCTCTTATTGCTTCCATCTCTAAACATACTGATTATAAATGAAGAGTACATTATTACTAAATTAATGTTAATAATCTTTTCAAAAGCATAAATGCATATGAGATGGCTTAACTGGTAGCAGTTCCAGAATGTATATTATAACAAAATGGCTTTTCAGTCTGAGTCGTCATGTTAGATTTGTACAGCAAACACACTACTTTCACTAGAATTACAAATCCATTTAGAGTGTCTTTTAGGAAGATGGTGGAGATTATAGAATGACTAAAGTTTTCTGAAATCTGATTTAGATACTGACATCATACTTGATTAGTTAAGAGGTCAGTAGGTTAAGGATTACAAGAAAAATGTGTTTATGTTCTATCCAGAGATGAGGCAACACATTAAGTACCAAAAACCCAAAGCTTATATTTCATATATGCAGAGAGTAGTAGAAAAGGGCTCTTTGAATGTTATGTTTGACCTTTTGGAAAATGCTCATTAGATAGTAGGACAGCAAAAGCAAATACTTTACATTATTAGATACTGTGCACCCTTCAAATAGCTAAATATGTTTATGTTAGCCATTAAGCATTTTACCTTCCCCAGCAAGTTTTATTCTGTGGCATTAGGAATCAGGTTATAGCATGTCCAATTGATGTCAAAAAGAAACACATTTTCCCACCTAGGAGCTCACCTCTGAGAGCCTCTTTGTCAGGGGTGTTTGACCTATCCCAAAATAGTCTGAATAATCACTTGTCTAAGAAGACAAAAATGCCTTTGCTAAAGGTGCCATCAAAATATTGTTATGTAGATTGCATTGTCATTGTCCTTGCTCTATTTATTAATAGCATATTTCTGAGACACTTCATTTATGCAAAATATAGACAGGAGGTTAAGGTCTACTTGAATTATTTTTTTTGTCTTCTTGAATTATCGAATAGAAAACAGCGTGTCATCCTAAGGTCACAGTTTTTAAGTATCTTGACCAAACCGCCTAGTGACTTCTATTTAGATGATGAAAACATGCCTATATTTGCCTATTTGAATTCAAATCTTTCCGTATCTTCTGCTGAACTATGACAGAAATAGTATCCCTTTTTTAATATTGTCTGTCCTATATACTTGTACACCAGTCTTTCAGTCTAGTTGTGAATCTGTATCTTAATTATATGCTTAATTATATGCTGCTTTATATATGAAATTTTATACTCCAGAGTCTAGCTCATGGAAGCTAGTAACATTCTATAAAAGCTAACTTTAGGTCTAAATAGGTGAGAACTATTTGAAAATTGGTGAGGTACATCCCAGTCTACCTTCGCTAATCAGACAAAAGAATTTTCCTTGGGCCTGCTTATCTGTGCTCAGAAAATAGACTTACCTTAATTATGAAGATATTTCTTAGTCATAATTCCTTTTCCCCGGTCTACTCCTCTTCTCTCCACTGTGTTTATTTGATTAGAAATCTGTGAGACACAAAATGTCCAACTCAAGAGAACCAATTTAGTGTAAAAGAAGTCCAGCAAGCTGTGTAAGCTGGTGGACTCTGGTTGGGATTTTGACTCAGCTGCTTACTGCCTCTGTGTCCTGAGGAAAGTTGCTTAACTTCTCTGAGTTTTTGTTTTCTGGTTTACATGAACTATAATAACAATAACTACCTCATAGTTAATGTTGTTACCAGGTTTAGAGGGATCGGACACATTCACGTGGTCCGTGGTAGGGGCTCAGGGAAGAACAGCAGCTGTTGCTGCTGCTGCTGTTGTGATAATTAGGATGTGGCTAGAACTGAGCGCATCAGTGGGGACAGAGCTGTGTGCAGTGTTCTCAGACACAGAGGTGGCTGTGGGCAACAGAGCGCACTTGAGTGGGGAGCTCTTGGAAGCCAGCCTCCTCTGGGTGGATGGGGCTGGCAAAGAGGGGGCAAGGAAGGGGAAGCACAAAGAGGCTGGCGCAGAATCCCTGGGACGACAGGGGTGGAAATGTAGGAGTAGAGAGGAAAATCAAATCAATGTCATGAATGGAGCTGGGCGTGGCACTGGGCAACTGAGAAAGACATTAAAAAGAAAATTCTTGAATCAGAAACCAGGGAATATAGCAATTCATGGAATTTGGAGTAACCTCTCATATAGGGACTTCACAAATTACAGAGCACATTTACATCTGTGAGTTTGTAGAAGGGGACCCACCACCAAGCCCCCAGAATAATCTTCAGGCTCACTGTTTGGAAAGTGGAAGAACCTGAGAACCCCACTGATTTATCAGTTTGTAACCTTCGTATTTTAGAAATCACCTCACTATATTTCTAACCATATATTAGAAAAGGGAAGTGTATAGTAGTTGTCCAGATTTCCAACCTGTGGGAAAAGGACTCACCGTAAATAGCTCTCACGTGCTCACCTCGAGGGCCTAGAAGTAATAAGCCCCCTTGCAAAGCATTGCTGCCCCGTCAGCATGGTCGTTCATCAATGCCTGAGCAATTGTAAACCCTGATCCTGGCTGGCTAAGTGCTGGACCAGGGCCACCAGGCAGGGCCCGAGAGGTTAATATAGTGTGCTGGGATGCTCTTCCCTCAAGGCTACAAATGCTGACTCTTCAGTGGTTGCTAAGGGGGAGAAATAGCCTCTTTACTGCCAAGCAGACCTCGTTTCGGAAAATTGAGCTCTTGGTCATCCAGGCATTTTAATGGACTCCATGAATCACTGATGAGCCATGAACGTGAAAGAACCCAGGCTCCTGAGTCTGCTGATTGGCTCTTTCAACAAAGACAAATGAAGAGCCAGCATTGTCAATGAAGCAGACCATAACAGAGATCCTTCCTGCTAACTCCGGCCTCTCCTGCTTCTGTCCCTGGAGGACCATGGACATAAAAGCGGCCATAAACCACAATTCCTTGCAGACAGCAGAAGAAAGTGAAGGAAACAAGGATGGATCGACTCACCCGTGTCCTTCAAAAAGTCTCAGCCTTGGCTTATGGCAGAGAATGTACTGAGATGAATGAAGCCCTCCTTTTTCAGAAACTACAGCAAAATGATTAAGGCATGACACAAATTGGAAATAAAGGATCTTACCCTTGGAAAAGAAATGAAGTTCATTACTCTACCCACTCCCAAACCATTTTATAAATGGAAAATTTGAGGCTGAGCATGCCAAAGAAATGTGCCCAAGGTCAGACTGTTTATTAAAGGCAGGACTGGAACTAGACCCTGTTTGAACAATTAATTTTGGGAATTCATCCTAGAAAAAAGTACTACGTACCTCATTGCTGAATATCACTAGGGTCACCTTTGAAGTACTCTCCTTGGGAGGCTATGCACTGACACCAGTGCCTAATGCACCCTTCAGAGCGATTTTGGAACTCTTTTTCTGGAATGGCCATCAGAACTGTGATCATGCCCAAAATCTGACAATTAAGTTCACGAACTTGCCACCATGCACTTACGTTGGCAGCACTCTACAACAATGTGGTGAGGTGTCATAACCTTGGTATGACAACAGCTCTATTAGTCATTCCAGAAAAAGAGTTCCAAAATTGCTTTGAAGGGTGGACTAGGTGCTGGCATCAGTGCACAGCTTCCCAAGGCGGGTACTTCAAAGGTGACCATAGTGATACTCAGCAGTGAGGTATGTAGCACATTTTCTAAGATGAGTTTGCAAAATTAGTTGTCCCACCAGTTTGATGTGGAGTAGACTTGGTTGCCCCGTGGGGTGGATGGGACAAAAAGCAGAACCTTTCACAAGCAACATGTAAGAAGTCAGAACATGAACTGACTAGGTACTGGTGGCTTCACAAATAATAGAGATTTAAACCAAAACAGGGGCCGTAAAACCAAATGACCTTCAAACAAACTAAAATTTTGAATCATCGCAGGGATGAAAATGCTTTCATTTTGTTGCTTAACTGAGACCTAGTTGAAAAGTTAGAGAAGAGGCATTTTTCTTGGCCAACACATATTGAAGGACCATTAGTTGTCATTCAAGATGAAATCATAGAGACCAGTTTATTCTCTCTCCTGGAAAAAAGAAACCCAAGATATATAAAGCAAAGCAATGGTTTTCAAGTAATTGGACATCAGGTAACCAAGGACAGTAGTTTCTGAGAATGAAAAACAAATTAGGTGAGCCCTGTAGTGGCCTCATCTTACAGTGTAGAGAGAGTTTCAGGTGCGGGCAGGGGAACCTGGGCGGAGCCCGCAAACTACCTGGCCTGAGATTCTAGGAAAGCCAAGATAGTGAGAATCCATAAAGCAGGGTCCTGCAGAGAAGAGAGCTATAGAGAAAGAGAACTCAGAAATTTTCCATGTCCTGGAAGTCTTCAGCAGAGTGCTGGGTCGACTCGAAGTCTTACAGTTTGGTTGAAAGTCATGTGGTTTCGCAAGCCCCTGTTCTGGTTTAAATGTGTATCGTTTGTGAAGCCACCAGCACCTCGTCAACCGATGTCCTGACTTCTTACACATTGTTTGTGAAAGGTTCTGCTTTCTGCTTCTTGTCCCATCCACCCCACTTTATTCTGATAGTCTAATTTATTCTTTTTTATTTTTCTGTTTCTCTTTTTCGTCTTTCCTTCTTGCTTTTGTTTTCTTCCACGGATTATAAAATAAATGGTAAGCATTTTCTCCTTCTCCAGTTTTTGAAAGAGTTTGCATAATATTTGATTGATATTTTCCTTCCTTAAAAGTTAAACAGATTTTACAAGTAAAGCAATCTGCTCGTGGATTTTTCTGTGCAGGAAGGCTTTGGGTTAGGGATCCAATTCCTTTCGCGGGTAACAGGGCTACTCAGAATTTCCTCTTTCCTTTGACTCAGTTTTGGTAAGTTGTATTGTTTAAGGAATGTGATCATTTCATCTCAGTTACCAAGCTTAAAGGCATAAATTTGTTCATAGTCATTTCCTATTTTCTTTTCAATATTCTTTAAAGGTGTTAGCAATTTGATCTTACTATCCTTTTATAGCAAAACCATCCCTTTTATTCCTGATATTGGCAATTTGTGTTGTTCATCAGTATAGTGTATCAATTTTATGAATTATCTCAAAAAACAACCTTAGAATTTGTTATTTTTTCTTTTGTTTTTATTTTTACTTACTTTTTGATTTATTAGCTTATGCTCTTGTAATTATCATTTTTTTCTCTCTTATTCTGAGGTCAATTTTCTCCCCCTCCCCCAGGCTTCTTAAGTTAGAAATAGATCACTGATATTAAACTTGCCTACTTATCTATAAAAATATTTAAATCTATAAATCTCCCACTGCTTTAGCAGCATATCACAAATTTTGATACATTTTATTTTCCTCATCATTCAGTTTGAAATACTTTTTAATTTCCCTTGTGATTTTTTTACCTATAGGTTATTTTGAAGTATATTATTTACTTCTTAGTATTGGAAAATTTCAGATATTATTATTAATTTCTAATAGAATTTCTTATGATAAGAAAACATACTCCATAAAATTTTAAATTTTTGAAATTTTTTTGGAGATTTAATTTGTGGTCCATCATATTGTCTATCTTGGGGAATGTTCTATACTCTGAAGTACAGAAAAGAATGTATATTCTGTAGACATGTAATGTTCTATCTACACTGTATCTTATTAGGTTGATTTAGTTGATAATGTTCTGATATTCTAAATCACTGATTATTAATATTTTTAAATATACTTTTTATTTCAAAATAATTTTATTTACAGAAAAATTGCAAAGATAATACAGTGTTCCTATATACCCATCACCTAGTTTCTCCCACTGTTTAATATCTTTCATTACCATGATATGTTTATCAAAACTAAGAAACTGCCATTGGTAAGTTACTATTAATATTAACTAAACTTCAGACTTTATCTGTATTTTACAGTGTCTCCACTAATGTCTTCTTTCTGCTCCAGCATCCAACTCAGGATACTACACTGCATTTAGTCATCATGTCTCCCCAGTCTTCTCTGGTCTGTGACAGTTTTTCTGTCTTTCTTTGTTTCTCGTGGCCTTGACAATATTGAAGAGTACTGGCCAGGTATTCTGTAAATATCCTCCAATTGTTGTCTCCCTTAGGGATCAGTCAAGTCTTATTTTTAGGTTTTACTAGGTGTGGCCTTGGGATCCATTAGCCTAAGGCAGCAGTCCCCAGTCTTTTTGGCACCAGGGACAGGTTTTATGGAAAACAGTTTTTCCAAGGAGGTCAGGGGATGGTTTCAGGATGATTCAAGCACATCACATTTATTGTGCACTTTATGTATATTATTATTACATTGCAATATTAATATATAATAAAATAATTATGCAACTCACCATAATGCAGAATCAGTGGGAGCCCTGAGCTTGGGTTTTGATATGAGTGTGCAAGCAATTGATTTATTATGGTCTCTGTGAAGTCAGACCTCTCTGCTAATGTTAATCTGTATTTGCATCCGCTCCCCAGCACTAGCATCAATGCCTCAGCTCCACCTCAGATCATCAGGCATTAGATTCTCATAAGGAGTTTTTGTAGGAATTCAAGAAAATTATGCACCTAGCACAATGTCAAGTATAAAGTAGATGTTCAACAAATGGCAGTAGTGTAGAGGTTAGAAGAATGGATTCTGGAGTCATGAGTTTTGAAAATGAGTTATTGTTACAACATGTAATCTATGTTTGGGTAAGATATTTAATCTCTTTAAGACTTAATATCTCAATTATAAAATAAGCATGATAACAATTACTATCCCATAAGACTGATTTGAGAATTAAATGAGAAAATGTATGCAAACTACCTCCTGAGGAACACAGGGTAGATGCTCACTAAGTATTGCATGTTATATTATTATTATTTCCCACCCTCATCTTTCTTCCACCCATCCTTTGCCATCACATCCAAGTGTGACTTCTCATCACTCATGCATCAGTTGTTCCTCAAGATTCTCTGGCCTTGGGTGATGCCACTCCAGTGTTCTCTCACTGTATTCTTCTCTAGCAACCTCGGACTCAATTCTAACTTGTACCAGATAATTTCCTGAATGCAATTATTTTCTAAAAGTTCTGATTCTAAACTTAATTCTTTAATCACAACCTCATTTCTTCCACCCACTCCTCAATTCCAATTTCCCTTCTCTCCATAAACTTTGCCAGGCCAAGTTATAAAGAACAGGGTTTATAACTGCCATTCAAGGGACGTGACTGCCAGCAGCCTCACTGGTTTTTACCTTTTTTTTTTTTTTAATATTTTGGTTCCTTTTAGTTGCTCAGCCTTAGAATAAGATCTACAGTCTGGTCAAACATATTTGATCAGCCACGGCCTAACCAAGACATCAGTATGTCTAAGTGAATTTGAAATCCCCCTAGTCCACACAAAGTTTATCTGGCAGATGGGAAAAGCATCATTCACTTCTACAAATTGTACTCTTTGACTCTATTAATACTTTCTTGGCAGGAGGAAGAAATTGAAATATTGAATGTAATCAGATCATTTCATGGCATGGCATTGATAGCAAAAATGTTGTTTTCATTCTTGGCAACACATAAAATCTGAGGGAGTTGTTTTTTTTTTTTTTTACTGTGCCTCAATCCTAAGATTTTCTGATTCAATTGGGTTGGGATGAGGCAAGAACATTAGTGCTTTTTAAATGTTGCTTTGATGCTTTTCATATTCAGCTAGAATTGAGAACCACTGCAACAAAGGGAAAGAAGAGATTATTAGATAGGCTTACCAGACATAACATATTAAAACGGACAGAAAACAATGTCACTGTCACATTTCAAGCGATATGTATGGTTAGCCTAGTCTTGCTGGGCTAAATTCAAGGTGTCAGTATGTTGACCATATGTACCATTTGAAACAGGATGGTACCGTTGTTTTCTGTCTCATTTAAAACAGTATGTCTGGTCAGTCTATTGTTAGAACAGTTTCTTCTATCTACTACCAATAGCTCAGTTACAGGAAATTTACTCTTCAGTAGTATGCTAAAGCTGGTTTGTATCAGTTCATGAAAGCTAACTGTTAAATTTTCAGAAATTTTGCTAGCCTGTTAGTGTCACGTTGGTTGATTGAAAGTGGTCACATAGGAGCTTCTACACATTGGCCAATACTACAAATCAGGGTTTTCCCTCTGATTTGTGTGTACACTGAGAAGTAGAATTATGGCTGAATTAGCTTTCTTCTTCTCCTTCTTCTTCTTACTAGGGTAAGAATGGTTAATAACAAACATTACATGTGTTTCAGGTTTACAACATTATAATTCAATACCTGTGTACATTATAATGTGCTCACCTCTAACAGCCTTATTTTCAGCCATCCTAAACTTTAATGCACAAATAACCTTGAAATCTTATTGAGTCTTAGTTCATTTCACTTTCACCTTGCTTGTCCTTGAATCAGAAATTATATGCAACTAAAACACTCTCCTCTTAATATTGTTTCAGGTGAAAGATTTTCCCTTATAGTTTACCACGAACTTTTTCTCTTTCTCTTCTTTTAAATAGAATGGCTGCTCAGGGTGAATAGCCCATGGCAAAGTCAATAAATACCTTCATAATAGGAACTAGCAGAATCGATGAGAAGGCCCCACTTTCTATGCAAGTCTATTTACTCTCATCTCCTCATTGGTCTGGTAATTTATAGATCTATTGATCTATTAGATCTATTGATCTAATTTTCATGACTTTCCATACCTGCCAGCAACCTTTCCAGCACTACAACACAGGAGTTAATGTTTTTCATATAATTTATTGCAAATGTGTGAAAGAAAATAAACTTATCCTAGGCAGATGTGATAGCACAGAATATCAGAGAAGGGAATGGCCTTAGCAGTCATCTAGCCCAAACCACTCATTTAGTAAAATAGGCCCACAGAGTTTAGGTCACTTACTGAGGGCCACACCTCCAGTTAGTGGCAGAGCCATAACTACACATAACTCAGGTCTCTTTACTTCCAAGCTGTTTTACTTTTTTTCTATGCCCTTGTACCTCAAAGTTTGTTTGACCCACCAGTAGCACTGACATCATCGGGAGCTTGTTAGAAACGGGCCCTACTCCAGAACCTATTGAAAAACAATGTATTTCTCAACAGGATTCCACATTTATTTGTATGCAATTTTAAGTTTAAGAACCGATAATCTATCTGATATTCCACTTATAGGTATATACCCAAAATAATTGAAAGCAAGGTCTCAAACAGATATTTATACACCCATGTTCATAGCAAAATTATTCACAAGAGCCAAAAGGTGGAAGCAACACAAGTATTTATTGATGGATGAATGAATAAACAAAATGTAGTATACATACACAATGAAATATTATTCAGTCTTCAAAAGGAGGAAATTTTTAAAACATGCTCTACTGTGGATGAAACTTGAGGACATATGCTAAGTGAAATAAGCCAGTTACAAAAAGACAAACACTGTATGACTTATATGAGGTACCTAGAGTCAAATTTGTAGTGATAGAAAGTAGAATGGTCATTGCCAAGGGCCAGAGGGAGGGGAGAATGGAGAGTGGTATGATGGATGTAGCATTTCAGTTTTGCAACATGAAAAATGTTCTGGAGATTGGTTACACAACAATGTGAATGTACTTAACACTACCAAATTGTATGCTTAAAATAGTTAAGAAGATAAATTTTATGTTATGTATATTTTACCACAATTAAAGAACTTCACTTAAGAAAAAACAAGCACTAATTCATATTGATTTTATTCTGGTTTTCTGGGCAGTTTCATTCAACAACCAAAGTAGACTAGAGATGAAAACCAAGTAGGAAGACTATGAGTTGAATAAAATTATTTTTTGTTTATTTAAAGTTTATTTTGATTAGGCTTTCCACTGGCTCATAATCCTTCCAAAAGCCTTCAGGTCAGTATTTAATCCTTGTTATTAATGAAGTGACAAATTCATCCTGGTTTGCCTGGGACTCCCACTTCTAGCATAGAAAGTCCCGTATCCCAGGAAACCCCTCAGTTCCGAGTCTATTGGGACAGTTGGCCACCTCATTACTGAATGAGACTTAGAGAAGTTAGCCATCAGCTAAGGAGAACCAAGAGTCATACTCAGATCTGCCTGACAAAAGAATCAAAAGAACAATGAAATGAGTAAGAGAGGAGTGAGCATAAAACCTCTCTGCTGTTGTCACTATATCCTCTCTGCTGTTGTCAATATATCCTATATTGTCGTATCTATCTCTTACTACAGTTTGGGTTTAGATTTAAAAGAAATTTAGTTTGTCATGTCAAAGATTCTTAGCCTCCTGGCGTCTCTGTCCCTATGAGAGATATCCTTATGACCACTAATATTCTGGAAAGTTCGCAGGATGCTGCTCTTCTAAATCAAAGACAAATTTCTTATTTCTGCATTGTGTTTAGAATGACTGTGGGGCACAGGAAAGAGACAACAGTAACAATCCCAGGCATGGATTTTCATCCAGGGCTAGAATCAGAATTTGCCTTCTTAACAAAGAATGTGCAAGAGGTGGGGGAAGTGCAGACTTTACAAATCACTGTTTAAAGAAAAGTCATCATAACCACTTGCAAAGTTCAAAATATAGGCTGACAATTGGATAGGCAAAGATGTCTGGATTAAGTTCAGAGAATAACCCGATTCGATTTTCCCTACACTTATTAGAGAGGGAACAGAGACAGGCAGGGGGAACATGAAACCAGAGGGCTGGGGTTCACCCGAGATTCTAATCATTCGCTTGAGCTGAGAAATCTCAGACTAATTCACACTCTGCCTTCCCTCTATCTTCTTCAGTCTTGGGTGCTAAATTAAAGGAATTCTTAGAGAGAAAAAAACTGCAAGAATAATGGGAAGGAAGGGGAATGCTCCACAGCCAGCGTAAAAAGGTAAGAATGAGAGCACTGGCCAGAAATCATCTAAGAAGGAGACTGCCTGAGTCCCCAGGGATATTTCAGAAGCGGACAGAAAATGGATTTCCTATATTTCACTGTAGATCAGGGAACAGCTATAATGATATTAGAAGGTCTGAGGAAACTTTGCCACTGCCCCATCCTGCTTGGTTGGTTTTTTATTCTGTTTACTCATTGAGATTAATAATCAAACCCTTCAGTCACAGGCGGAGGAAGGAAAGGTGGAGAGAATACCACCTCTGGACTAGGGTAGACAGTCAGTTGAGAGAGGTATTATTTGTGAAAAGAAAACAATGGAATGCCCCTCCCTTGAGCATGTAAAAGAGAAAATGCAACTCTTAGAGCTGGCCTTGAATCAAACAAGAATACAGCCCAGGAGGCTTAACCCAAGGCATTCATTCTCCTTGCAGATCCATTGAAAAATGCTCTATCCATTCAGAGACAAATCCTTCAGAAATGAGTGCAGCCAACTTAGTGATAGAGTAGAGTGACTCTCAACCTTTTTCTTCTACAACACACTTGACAAATGATGTTCACATGCATGGCAAACAACATGACTGCCCTCAAGACTACTCCAAATTGCCTCTGCGAGCAAATTCACTCTTGCAAAACAGGATGCGATTGAATTGGAGTGATGTTGCATGGATATGTGTTGATTTCTCTCAAATTTATTATATGACAACCAAAAAAAGGCAACTTAGTTGCAAACTTTAATTCTTTACCCATCAAGTCAAGAACAACCGCTCTCAAAGATCAGTATATTTATAACATCATTATTATTCTCAATAGCCAACAAGTAGAAACAACCCAATGTCCATTGATGAATAGATAAATAAATGTGGTCTAATGCATTAATATTATTTAGCAATAAGAAGGAAGGAATTACTGCAAGTGAATGAAATTCAAAACAATACACTAAGAGAAAGAAACCAGATATAAAAGAACATATATTATATTATTTTATTTGTATAAAATGTCAGGAAAAGGCAAATATATGGAGATAGAAAGTAGATTAGTGGTTGTCCTGGGGTTTGGGGTCAGAATGGGAGTAACTGTAAATGGGCTTGAGGATTCATTTTAGGTTAATGGAAATGTTCCAAAATTACATTTTGGTGATGGTTATACAACTTCTTAAATATACTAAAATTCATTGACATGTATGCTTAAAATGGGTGAATTATTAAATTATGTCTGCATAAATTGTTTTTAAAAAGAAAAATATTACTTAAAAAAAAGAAAGGATGGCTCATTACATTCCTCATGACTGATAGAGACTGGCCTTGGACGTATCTGCCCAAGTCTCCTACCTCCAAAGCTATTCTCTGGCATCTCCTGGCACTTTCAGCATTTTAAAACAATGTCTCCTGTGTCTCCTCCTTTATTGACAGAAGTGTGACACCATTCCCTGTGGCACTCTGTCACATTTTTATAAATACAGTCTAAACAGTCCATCATAAAAGCCGAGGAACCAGGGAGCGTTGTGCACCGTTTGGTCGCAAGGACAAAACACAGGCAACAAAATGTAAAATGTGTCATAATTTATCTGTCATTTATCCTTAGGACATTTTCTCCACCAGAAAATAAAAGTATAATGATAATGTTTTCTGGATATGTTAGATACTGTTTATATTAAAAAATGTTTTGTATGTGTGAAATGATATCAAGGTGACATTTCTTATTGACACTCAATATAAATAATATTGTATTGCAATGACTTGCAGACTCACAGTTCTAACAAATTCCTATTACCATATACAGATCTGAAAAAAGGTAATAAACAGATAACAGGTTTATAATAACTTTTGCAGTAATACAATGCTGAAATTTCACTTAGGTCACACCTCTGATTACAGATTTATTAAATCTAAGATATGCAACTTGGAAGGGAAGGGAACTAAAATATCCAGCCAATCCCTCCAGCTGAGGAAACACAGGACCACGATAAGTAGCCTGATCCAAAGCTCACAGAATAGGAAAGGCAATTCAGGAGGTGGAGGCCACGTCTCCTGACTCACTGTCATGTGCTCTTTGCATCATGACTATAGTTCCCAGAGCTTGAGAAAGCTGCACACAGGACAAGTGGGCAGAGGAGAGGGGTTTCCCTCCAAGAGGATGCCTCATATTCTATTAGAAAGGATTAAGGCAGAAGTGGCCAACTGTCATTGTGTGGACTAAAGTCAGCCCACAGACAGGTTTGCTTGACCAACATGGATTTTATATCGATTGCCGGATTTCCTGCTTTCATTCATTCATTCATTCATTCATTCATTGGAAAAATGAGAACTTTGGCAACATTGGGCCAGCATTTTTCTGTGACAGCAGTCACTGGAGATGAGTAGTGACTGCCCTGTTTAGACAGTGCTTTCCTTCCAACACCTAACCACTTCTCTCATTTAATTACCCAGACCCTTGAAGGCATTTGAGTTTGTAACGCTGAGTTAGGGGATGTAGAAATACTGACATCCAGATTATATACGAGGACTGTCCAGAAAAAACCCAGCCATAAATCCCCTTACTTTTCATATTCATGGCTGGATGGTTTCCAGACAGCCCTTGTATATCAAGCTAGAACTTCGGGACAGTGGCATGGACCTTAGAGGTTGGCTCAGTTCTTAGTCTCTCTTTGGTTGAATGTAACTCATGTGAAGGGGAGCTGCTGGGAATACATATCAGCAACAAATTTATTAGGGATATCTTAATAAACTGACTTAGGAATTGGTGGGTTGGTTTCAAAGAGAGGGCACTGGATAGCTTAGGACAAGTTTACTGTCAACATTTGTGGGGCGCTGAGTAAGAATGCAAATAAAGACCCAAGTATCCTCTGCCTAAATTTCTAGAAGTTATAAACTTAAGCCAACAGACTCTTCAACAAAATAAAAATCTATATTTCATTAACAAATATACCTACCTTTCATGAAGGCCAGTTTACATTTAAAATTCTCCAATATCTAAGAGTTCCAAACCAGAAGGAAGTAACATATGGAAAGCTAGCTACAAAACATGACCCCACAGCCGACCTCGTTTTTCCTTTACAGTGTCCATTCTCTACCACAAGCGGCTTCGTGCACATGTATGTGGACATCCAGCCATGATAGCAGGCTCTGCCCACACCCCTGCTCTCAAGCAACATTCTCTGGTCACTCCTTGGGCCTAGGGAATCTAAGACAGGTGATAGACAAGGATCAATGAACTAGGGTCTTCTAGCTAAATCCATCCCATGGCCCGTTTTTTTAATGGCCCTTAAGCTGAGAGTGGTTTTCACATTTTTAAAAGGTTGTGAAAGAATAGAAAGAAGAGTGACAGAGACTCTAAATGGCTTGCAAAGGCCAAATTATCTCTGCCCTTTACAGAAAAGCTTTGCCTGCTCCTGGTCTAAGACTTGGGCAGCGTTCCTGCTTCCTCTGATCTAAGAGCAGTGTTGATTTAGGATAATCCAGAGCTTTTTAAAATGATCATGGAGCAATTTAAAATCCAGTTGCCTCCTCCAAAATCCCCCAATAGTCATGGAACCTGTCTTCTAATTCCACCTTTTGTGGGCTCCTCCAAATCAAAGAGGATGTGAATGGGGTTGGGGGTAAAGGCCATGGGCAAACCAACGTTTATTGAACACCTACTTTGAGTCAGGTATGTGCTAAGTTGTTTGGATACATTATCTTTTTCAACCCTCTCCAGCTAGACAAGATAGAAACCCAAGTCATGCAAATAAACGTGGAGACAGGAGAAAGCCCGGTAATCCTGTTTGCTGAAATTAGCATTGTCATCAACAGCATCAGTTTAACTTGATGATCACAGTGATGACAATGATGGAGAAGAGAATCAATTACTTAAAAAACAGGTGCAGTTTTCGTTAAGCGTGCAAATGACTCTTTTCTTCCTTCCCACAGCAAAGGGATTTGAGAGATTAGCTGAAGCTCTGAAGTTGGGAGTTCAATAGCCTAGAAACCTCAGTGATTGAATTCCACCTTTGTGTCTCTCTAAGGAGAGAGACAGATGGTGTGTCAGGCAACAGAAAATCATGTGGAGATAAATATCTCTCACACTGGCTCACAGGCAGCTTTGTACGAGGCCGGTGGCCTAGAATGAAATCAAATACTTACATTAAGAGAGAAGGCACCCGGGAGTTGCCATATCACGAAGCTGTGGCATCTTACCTCACACGCCACCCCGTCTCCCCGTTTCAGGTACTATGATCCGCTATTTTCTTACACCACAGAAAGCAGCACTTTCCCAAAGGAAAACAGGCTCTTCCTGCTCACCTACAGGCTCATTTCAGATCCCTGAGCTGCGTGAAGAACAAAGAAACCTCAGAAAAAGTCACTTGTGACCTTTGAGGTTTATCTGATTTCTTTATTCACAGCCATACGAATGGCTTTTATTTTTTTATGAGCAAAGGAGAAAGCCTTACTGTAATTGAATAAATCAAAGGAGAAGGAGTTTGATTTTTATGGGTTTTCTTCAGTGAAATAGTTTCATCTATTGCTAATACAAAAAAAAAAAAATCCTTGGCTGTAATCTGGTAGAGAAGTGGGCCTAAAATTTCAGAATCAGAAAAATACAGACAATAACATAATAAATGCACATATACTCATCACCCAGGTGGAATAAGATTTTGTTATAATGACTTCAGATATGTTTAAAACATAAATAGTACTTTCAATTTGAATTTTCCTTTTAACATACATCTCACAGTCCCATTAAACCTGTTATATGATTATTGTTCTGTAAAATAAATCTTATTTGCTCAAATATATATATATATATATATATGTATATATATGTATATATATATACACACACATATATATATGTAATATTGTGCTAAATTCTGTTTGTATATTATTTATGATTTGTGCATTGATGTTCATTAGTAATATTGGACTATAATTCTAGCCTTAGGTGACTTTAACCCCTTTTTCTTTATTTACTCTGTAACAGTTTGCATATTAAAAGGAATTCTCATGCCATTTAAGTTTGGAGAAATTCACCTATAAAATTATCCCATGTTGCCAAAGCTTTTTACTGCTAATCTAATTTTTTTTAAGTTTTTTTTTTTTTTTAAGTTCTTAATCTCTTGATTTTGAAATGTCTTCTCTGGTCAGTTTCGCTATTTATATTTTCCACTTCATTCTAAGTTTTTAATTTATTGGCAAAAGTTGTTCATACTATTCTTTTTATGAATCTTAAAAATTCAACTGAATTTGTAATATTTGTTTTCATATTTTTTCATTACTTATTTTTTATTTCTTTCCCTTTCTCAGTTTCATCAGATGCTTGATTATTCAAATAATACATTTTTTACTTTTGATAATTTCTCTTTTATTACTTATTTCATTAATTTCTGATTTTATCTTTTCCTATATTCTTCCTGCCTGCTCTGATTTTCTTTTTTAACTCTTTGACTTAAAATTTTATTCTATTTTTTTTCATATTTTAATTAAATACAATATCATACAACTTTTATTTGTAATTTCTTTGTTTTGTTAAAAACTAAATATTTCACATATTCCATTATGATTACCACTTTAACTTATCATGCACTGTGTTGCCTTGATCTCAAATAAATTTATTTTTTAACTTTTCAATTAATTGAATGCACTCTGTTGGGTGTCAATTCTTTCAAATCTATTGGGAGACCCATCGTGCCATTATAGAAAGTCAATGTGGGAGACTGTTTTCTGTGTAGTTTTGAAAATCATTTAGGTTCTCAATTTGTTTGATACTAAGTTTTATATAGGTGTCAGATGAAGCTAATTAAATGCATTATTCATATAACTACAGTGCTACTTTTTTTCTGCGTGAGCAATCAATTTCTAAACATGCATTAAAATCTGCCTCTGTAATAATTTTCTATTATTAAACTATTGTTAAACTACCCTTGTATTCCTGAAACAAATTCTACTATGTCATGATTATCTTTTTTATTCAATTTGCTAATGATTTGTTTAAGATTTTTGTTTCTATGCGTATAAAAGAGATTAGCCTATAAATTTCCTTTATTCTAATATCCTTGCAATAAAAGAAGCTGGGCATTAGTTCTCTGGAAGACACCCAGTAGGATTACTACTTCTTTCATAATGCTCAGAAGATTTATCAGAGAAGCTGTGAAGACAAGTTCTTCGTAGAAAGGTTTTTGCAAATGGACTCAGTGTTCTTCACAGGATGATTCAGATGTTCTCCTTGGGTCAGTTTTGATGAGTTCTATTTTTCAAGGAATTTGTACATTTGAATGATATTGTCAAATTGGCATAAAGTTGTTCATAGTATTTTTACTAGCTTTTTTAATGTTTGTAGGATTCATAGCCATATCCTCATTTTCATTCCTTACGTTAATAACCTGTGTTTCCTCTCTTTTTCTTGATCAGTTTTGTTAAGTTTATTAATGGCACTAATTTTTTAAACAGCTTTTGACTTTCAGTCCCCCCTCCCCCCCATGGTGCATCTGCTTTCTATTTTATTGATTTGTGCTGTTATCTTTATTATTTCCCACTTTTATTTTTCTTTGGTATAGTTAGCTATTCTTTTTCTAGCTTGTTAAATTTGAAAATTGGTTTTCGATGTTTTTTTCTAATATATGCATTAAGGATCATAAATTTGCTTTTGAACATTGTTTCAATTTAATCACACAAGTTTTGATATATCTTATTTTCATTATTACTCATTTTATGATATTTTTAATTTCCATTGAGATTTTCTCTTTAAAACATAAATTATTTTAAAATATATGACCGAATTTTCAAGTAATTGGGCAATCATTTTTGTTATTAGTATTCAACTTAATTCTACTGTTGTCTGAAAACATCTCTACTAAATTTTAATCCTTTAGAATTTGTTGCAATTTGCTTTATGGCACAATCTATGGTCTTCTTTTAGTAAAAGTTTCATGTGCATTTGGAAAAAGAATATGTATTTATTAATTGATTGTGCAATTTTTACAAATATCTATTTTGTCAAATTAAATAAATTTATTTTTATTTTATATTATTCAAATCTTTTATTCTTACTATAATTAAAAAAATTGTTCTATTATTTACTAAGGAAAGAGGTTAAAAGTAGCAACTATGATCATGTGTTTTTTTCATTTCTTCTTCAAGTAGTACCAAATTTCCTTTGTGTATTAAAGTTATGCTATCAGGTACACACAAATTATTACTTTTTCTTGCCATTCTCTGGGCACATACACTGTTAAGAAAAAGTGATGATAGCAACATCCTTCCATTGTTTTGTATCTCAAGTGAAAACTTTTTGACTTTATCGTGGTTTATATCCAAGAACACATACTATGTTATTGTATGTGGTGGCTGCTGTGGTCAGTGTGGCTTATTCGAGCTTTGTGTTTTAGTTCATTTGGCAATGTTTGATTGCACTGGGCATGTCCTTCCTGGATTGTGGACATACAGTAAGCATCTCTAAAGTCCAGACTGAAGAAACCACCAGAGACTGTACTAAGTGCATGCTGGATCACTCTGTCTGATCCGGGGCACCATCAGAGCCCGTGTGTTTCTATGGCTAAGTGTGTGAGCATAGCCAAAAATGTGTGCTGTTGCATAGTCTACATCAGGACTCAACTGAGTGCTGGGAAAAACTGTTTTGCATATGTTTGAAAGACAGAATTTCCTTCTTCCTGACCTCCTAACATGGGAACTGGATTAGGTAGGATCTTTGAAAAGCTGGCAGTTTGCTGCTATCATTCCAACACTAAATGCTTCAGGGGCTGCGCAAGGGCCAGCTTGTTTTATCTTTTTAAAAAATAAATCTCTGTGTATGATTTAGAAAATGCAATAAACTTTTCATAATAAAAGGACAGAATGGATATGAAAATTTGTTTTCTTAAAAGATCATGGATTTTAAAAGGCTGAGATACTTTTCTTATGCATACCCTTTCAATTATTTTAATTATAAAAAATAAAATCTCAACTAGAGTGAGACTGTAAATATTAAATATAAAATTATGAGACATCTGCCACTATCAGATTCTTTTGATTTATTTCTACTTTAGATTTCTCGGTGGAAGTTAAGAGGGGTGAGAAAGCGTAAAGAAGGTGATAAATGGACCAATAGCAAAACTTACCTGTTTGTGGTGGTTACCAATCACTTCAGAAATCACTTAGAAGATTTTCCTCAGAGATTAAGAGTTTATCAGGACTTTTGGGGGAGTCCTGATTTTACGGAGTTTCATGTTAACGTACAGAACTTTCTGATATTTGCTGTCAAGCACATATAGTTGTAAAGTCTTCACCTTCCTACTCCAGGAAGGTGGTAATAGAAAAGGTGGTAGCGTTTATAGACTGATGTTCTTGTGAGACTTTGGGGTGAGAAGAAAAGACTTGAAAGGAGAAGAACCATCTGTTATATTCCTTAAATCCACCTCCTACCAGAATCATCATGTTTTTCATGTTTTCATATGTCCAAGACGACTTGCGAGGCAGTCTCAGGAGCTGTGGACCTCACCGATGCAAAGCTCTCTCGGTGGTACCAATAGGTATTACTATGGTTGAGAAGTTCTTTCTGAGCAGGGTTGCACTGGGCAGCCTCTCTTCAGCCATTCCCTCAGAGAGACACGCTTTGAGACCAGATGATGGAGCTCTAATGTCAGAGGAAATGGGTCCTCTCAGCATGAAACTGCTGCTCTTCAGTCACTTGTGACAAATTTGCACGTGGAACCTGAGACTATGGGATTATCTCAAATCAAATCACATTTGTCTGGTGGAGATAATCAAGCCTTTTACAGCTGTGGACTTGGTGAGAACAGTAATGGGAATGACATTGAAAGACTTCTCAGTTGGGGGCTTTCCTTCCAGAGTACTGGTGGATTCATGTTCTCTGCTCATGTGAGCGCCTACAGGCATTAGTGCTGATATTTTGCACACAGTCAACAGTGCAGACTGGATGGATTGTCTTTTATAAAGCATGAAGGGTAAACTACTGTTTCATCGACAAGACCTTTATCCTAGCTCCTCAACTAATATAGCACAGGATCATGAAAAACAAGTTTCCCAAGCTGTTACTCCTACAGCGCCCATCCCCCTCACCATCATCCCCCTGTGGAAAGATCAGGGACTGACATCTTAAGGTACAGTAGGTCTGGCTACAGTGAGTGAAGGCCGAATTGTCCCAAAAAAAGTCTTTGTAAAGACAGTACATTTACCTTTGCTCTGGTTCTGGGTCACAAATATTTAGAAGCCCAGGTAAACACTCTTGGTTTTTGTTTTTATTAAGTTGTATTTATGATTTACAATGATAGAAGATTTCTTCCCAGTTAAATGGCGTTTAATAATACTGTGTGTGTAGTTTTTTTCAGAGTGTTGAAAATTCTGTACCATATTCCATTTGATCCTCCCAGATAGTGAGTGGACCTCAATCAGTATGCTAGGTGTGATGAACAATGTTTAGAACATTAAGATTTCCCAGTACCAGCGTGCGCAGTGTGTTTAGCAGTTGGTGGCTCTGGGGGAATATTTAAGGATATACAGTTGTGCTTTATGCACATTGGTCCTTGTTCTCCATACATAGGTCATGAAGTAATCGTGCTGCTATAGCATTGAGGAATTAACATGGATGGGGAGGAGCTGTGGGCAGTTTGGCTCCTGTGAGGTCCTGCTAGAGGTTTTAAGAGTGGTGACAACTAAGCTTGTAGTGATCATTTAACAACATGTAGACTTGGTTTGTAATTAGAAACATTTTTCTTTTTCAAAAAAGGGTAAAAATCAATAAATGAAAGAGGCAGACCACTTCTACTTTCTAAGGAATGGAGGCTTGCACTTCCAGGGAGAAAATCTCCTTAGTTGTGGGGAGGGGGTAGATGGAGAAATCACCATTAGACAGGACAATATCCACCCATTATTATTGGGAAAGACTTTTCATACACAGCTTAATAACCTCAATACTGATGTTTCGGATTGAGCAATTAAGGTACTGCTCAATAATATAAATAAGATTGATTTTTTTTGTCAAATCTTTGTGATGTTATTATAGATAATGTTAGTATGCTTTATGTTTATATATTATTGCTGGATCCTGGTAGCTATAAATGCTTTTTCAAACTCTTGCTCACAGAAGATCAGGATAAAATCTCACAAAGACTTAGAAGACTGGTCATAATATCAAACTGGAGAACCTTTGATATGAGAATGCATTGCTGCTAAACCTGATTGAAGGTCAAAAGATTGGGAAATGGTGTCAGTCAATATTGAATAACCTAGACTATGAGAATTACACAGGTGCTGAATAAGCATATTGGAGACATATGTTAATGAAAACCGTAAGATATCTTATGGGTCAGAAGGGCTAAGATGATATCATTGTGTATAACATTGGAATTTCCTCTCAAGGGAAATGACATTCTTAATGACAGTCCACCCTGGATGAGGTAAGAATGCCTGTAAGAGGCAGGACTTGGACCAGAGGAGGAGGAAAACTACTTTTTTCTGTATATTCAAGAAGATGAGGCTAGGATTCTGGACAAGATAGCATGATATGGAATCTCTTGTTGAGGAAAGGAGCCTGCACCTTCTCACAACTGCAATCCAGAGATTACGTAACGCAGCTGACCTTCAAACCAGTGAGAATGCAGGCAGCTAGACAAGCAACCGCATAGCAGGGAATCCATGATGAGGGGCTTAGGACCACCGTCTTTTCCTAAGAGGATTGTATCCATATTTAAGTTGTCTATGCTGAAATTTCCACCAATTATCAACGTGTCTTTAGTAAAGTCCTCTAATTGCTATATCACAGTCTCAGCTCACACCTCTTGATAGAAGCATTTCCACCTGTGGTCCAGCTGATGTGATTCAAAGAGAGCAGCAACAGCTTGAACAACTGAGCACAGTTTTCTCCAGATTGCAAGAAGCAATTCTCCAAAGCAAGAACCAAACTGTTGACTGAAGTGGTGAACAAAAAACTGGGTGGAGTGGGACCACCTAAGCATTCCCTCTTTTCCAGAACTCTTTTCCTAACAAAAGGGTAGTTCTGTTAAAGTCTGGATTTCCGGCACATAAGTGTAATGGAACCCCATGAGAACATGATTTGTAAACTCACAGACTGGGGGACATTGTGACACTGAAAGAACACAGTAGAAAAGCTTTCACAGTTAAAACTACACAGTAATGGTAAATCCAAACTTATTTCACACTTTTCATTTTTTCATGATGCTTTTGGAAGAGTCTATTAAGATTTTTTCTTTGGCAACACAATGGTCAATTTTTATTTTAAAATTAAGGGTGACTATTTTTCAGATTTATGTTTCATCTGATTAGATTAATATTTTAAAACAAATAGCTGTTCTTTATTATTGGAGTCAAAGAAGTTATTTCCTTTCTTTGGAATTACAGGTATTTCATTTTTTTGACTAAGTATAATGGGTAGTATAAGTTATTAGCTGTTGGTCTTAACGTGGTTTTTAGCAATTAATGCACACATATACATGTATACTTTTGAAAGACATTAATTTTACTTGTTTATTTAAGACAGTGTTTTTAAATTTTCAAGGATTTAGATTGCATCACAATAACATGTGATACATATTAACAACATAGATTCCTGGGCATACACCCAGAAATTCTGTTTCAGAAGGTCTAGTCTCGGGCTCACAAATCTGCATTTTAACAAGCTCCACGATGTTTACTGTGTCAATAATGTTTGAGAATCACTGTCTGGGGCTTCTCCATATATTGGACACTTAACATTTAAAAAGTTAACAACTTTCCACTCATTGTAGATGCTCAGAGCTAAAACTGGTAAGTTTTAATAAAATGTAAACACAAAAATCAAAACCTGAAAACATACAAAGAAAATCACATTTTTTCACAGTACAGTAAAAGTATTTGAATTCATATCAAATTGCTGGTCATTGTGACATTTTAGCCCACCTTACAGCACTGTGCTACCACTTGAGATAAAGTCTCAGTGATGTCTGCTGATCCCCAGGCCCTATCACTGGCTGGTGTCCTCCACCACTGTGCCATCTTTGAAACAGCTCCCAAAAGGGTGGAACTGAACATTTCCCCACTTTGTGCAAATCCTGACAACTGGCACTTTCTTATCCCTGCCCGTTCTCTGACCCATTGGCCAGATTGGATGTGCTCACACTATGAGATGATGGCCTTTCTCTTAGACCTAGGCTTTCTAGCCAGTCAATGACATTTATGAATTATTGTCATTTTTATTGTACTGTGGTATTTCATTCACATCTGTTATCACATTGGATTCACAATATCATTCTTTAATATATATATTTTTAATATTCTCAGCATACATTCTGTGTTCTACCTTTCTTATGACATCTGGACTTATTTATGTACATACATACCTCTTTATTTCTTACCTCTCACCTTCTCTCTCTCCCTCCTTTTTTTCCTCCTGCCTCCTTTCTTTCCTCTCTTCGTCATTTCCTTTATTTTGTCCTCAGAAGGTCCTCCGATGTGTTGTACAAACTGCCACAGGACCACTTGGGGTTTGTCCCTCAGAATGTTAACTCCTGGCACTTCTGGGTTCTGCATATGTGGGCACTGAGCATGGGAAATGAGCAGCACAAGTGGGGACCTGAGGCAAAGTCCGGTCAGACTCACCTGCACGAAGCTGGTCAAAGCCCACGTGGGACCACTGCCGCGACTGAAACAAGAGACAGGTGAGGCCAAGAGATTTTGAAGTGGTGCACAAGAGATGCTGTTGCAGACGTCTTTGAAAAAATGAGTAAATATTGCCAGGCAGGCAAGTCGTGGTGGGTTCAGGGAATCCAAGCAGAGAGACTAGCAATGGGAAAGACACCAAGGTGTGAAACAACGGATTGTGTTATGAAACCCATAGTAGCTCTATTTTGACAGAACATAAAATTAAAGGAGGTAATAACAAACGATGAGGCATTTTCTTATAGCTCCTTATAGGAATGAAAACTACTCTGTTACTTATTTAATTTTATGTGTTACTAGAGTTTATTATTTGTTTAATGTTATGGGATATTATATGTCGTATTACATCAAGGCCATGCCTGTCTTCTCCTCCGTCATTGTCTAGCACATGTAAGACCTCTTGAATGAAGAAGGGTGCAGGTCATCAGGGCATTGTGCTCCATTCCAGAAGTCTCCCATCATCCTCTGAGATGCTTGAAGACAAAGTGTCATATCTCACTCATTCTCCCCAGTGGCTAGTTCAGAGCTTGCCACTAGTAGGTACCCAGAGACTATTTACTAAAACAATGTCCAATTACTTAATTACTGAGTTACACTGATTTAATGGAGAGGTATGGAAAGTATAGGTAAGCTATGAGATGCTGCTGCATTCTAAGACAGATGTCCGGAAGCACCATTTGAATAAATTGAACAGAGTTTAAAGATGTGCTTGACATCCAGTGATTTTCCAAGCTAACTTGACTAGTCCAACTGATGCACGCTACCAGACAAAGGCTCAGGGTGTCTTTTCTGGGCTCTGGCATATGAACTTCCCGAGACATCAGAGAAAACACATGTCATTACTTTACATATATGACTACAAAATATTAGTTATCAAAGTGGTAAGATGTCAGCTTCAGATATTAAGGACACTAATTGTTCATTGACATCTGCTTTTAGATACAGTGTTGTCAATATAAGTGTGGAGAAGTGATATGTCTGAGTCCCAACAAATTGACAATTTCTGTGTCAAATTCACAAGACTTCTCCAGGCACATACCTGTAGTTGTGGCATCTCTAATAAACATGGAGAGCAAATGTGAGGCCTAAATAATGTAAGGGATACCATTTCAGGAGTGTTTTTTTTTTTCTTTTCAAAATGTCACTTAACATTCTTAATGAATGGATCTAGCCCAGAAAAGACACAAAACATTGAAAGAAAAAACTGTGAATCATTCCATGACAGTGCTTGAGATTTGACAGGGTTTGTATATGGTTAAGCCCATCAGTAGTTATCTCTATCCTTTTCTTTTTTAAATAAAGCCTTATAATGTATTATTTACACAGTGTCTTGATAATTTTAGTAAGAGTAAGATAGGCAACACGTGGGAGAAACATGACAGAATTCTTGCTAAGTAAGTTATTTACTAAGCCAGTGGTTTCCAAACTTCTGGCTTCCCTGGGCCACATTGGAAGAATTATCTTGGCCACACGTAAAATACACTAACAATAGCTGATGAGCTAAAAATTAAGATCTCAAAAAATTTTTCATAATGTTTTAAGAATTTGTGTTAGGCCCCATTCAAAACCATCCTGGGCTGCAGGTTAGACATGCCTGTACTAGGCAATAGGATGAAAAACTCAGAGCCAGAAGCTACCTTAAAGACCTTGTGGTATATCTAAGGCATTGATGACCTACACTTCATCTGACATACAGATAGGTTTTCTTTGACCTGCACTTCCCCCCCACCACACACACACACAAATCCGAAGCCATTTAAAACTCAAGATATTCTCCACAATTGTCTGCATTTGCGGCTTCTCTTTGCCATGATAATAGCAGGCCTTTTTTCTCCACGTGACAAGCAAAACCCGGAGCTGCCGACAGCTGTGCCCTTGAGAGATGGAGAGCCCTCCTCTCCCCATTGTACTCCACTGATGCACATAGAAGCATTTAGGTTTCTGGTCTGGCCTCTGTAGGCAGTTGAACTTCTGAGTCCTGCACTAATTGAATAAAAATAAGGGATATTTTAGCTCTCATACCTTGAATCTATGAAGTTGAGTAATATATGCTGTAATTTTGTCTGGCTAATATGGGTAATTTTTTCTTCAATATGGTATTATCTGACAATATAAATATTACAATTTGCTTAACATATTACAGTTTTAAATTAATTAGGGATTTACTTCTATCTAATGAAATTGGCTTATAGCAGTTTAATATTATCTTGTTAGTACAGATTGCAAATACCAAATTCTTTTTAAATATCTTTTCTATAAAGTCGACTTGAACATACAGGCAATGAACTGGATAAACCCTTTATATATACATATATATATATATATATATATACATATATATATATATATATATGTATATATATATTTCCTCAGAATTTTTTTATTCTGAATGTTTTTCAAACTATAATACCAACTAGAATTAGAACTAATTCTTGAAGGAATTGGGAATATAACGCTCACTCACAGTAAATGACTTGGCCACTTTACTGAATATTTATTTAACAAATGTTTATCATATTTCACAATCTCTGAGCGAAGGACAGTTAAGCAACATAAAGGTGAATGAGACATTGTCTTTGCCCTATGAAGAACTTATATTCTGGTCGAGAGTACAAATACATGAATAATTAAAGGAAGCTGGGCAAGGGGAGTGCTATGTGTGTGGCCTGCGGAACTGGGCAGTCTGGAGATCAGAACTGGGGTAGAGGTGTGTGTCCGGGAGGAAGTGAGGTTATTTATTACTCTAGTCTTCTAACCCAGTGACCCGGTGGGTGTTAGAGAGTCTACCCAGGTTTGGGACAGGATTGCAGACCAAATGGATGCTGCATGCTGAAAAAAAAAGGGGGTGGGGTAGCTTGACAGAATTTTTTAATCAGATTATATAGCTTTGTAACAATGCAACTTGAAAGAGTTAAATGTTGGCCTCAAAAATAATGAAAGGATTAACTACATTCTACTTTTCTGTTTGGAGTTTCTTTGACTTGTTTTTTCCATAAAATTAGTATGTGTAATCGAGGCAGGCGTGGGTCTGATGGTGGTTGTAATATTTGCTAAAAGAAAAAATAATATCCTCTTAAACTATGTCTACAAAGCACTGAAAAAATTGGTCTAGTAAATGCTTGTTCTATAATGAGTTTACTCTGGAACCAAATTTACTATTTGGCATTATAGATTTAATAATAATAATAATAATAATAATAATAATAATAATAATAACTTATCAGGCTAAAATTTTCCCTTTTCAAATTTTGCAAATTCTTCTATTAGGGAATCACACTTTACATGACTGGGTCTCATTTAGTACTTCAAGGAAAGGAGATAAGGATTAAGAGATATAACGGGTGTCACTGATAAATGTGATAGAATGTATGCTTCAAATTGCAGAGCTACTATAAAATGTTACATGTTACATTATATTATTAGTGTGTTCTCAGTAGTACCAGCTGGTCAAACACAGACAGGAGACAAGTACAATTTTGTTAAATCCATCATTGTTCATCTACTTAAGTGCCTCCATTGCATCTATATGTACCTGATCACTTGTCTTTTGCCAACAGTGGATAGGTCAACTCTTTCATGTATCTATCTATAACTATCTATCTATCTATCTATCTATCTATCTATCTATCTATCATCTATCTATCCTTCATTTCATCTTTTTTTTTTTGGTCATTTTTGGTTATTTCCAAAGCACAATCAGTGAACTATTCCATCTAAATTCTTATTTATTACCAGACACAGTGACAACAAGACTCAGTCAGTTCCTGCCTGCAGTATGTTTACAGTGTGTGAGGGAAGGGAGAAAGGAGAAGGAAGGGAGAGTAATTTGTTAAGAACATGGGACTTCCAAGCACTATTATCTCTCCTAAGCTTCATAAAAGGTGTTAAATTTATGTGCATATTGATGAAGGTGTTCACAGAGTATTCAGGTAAATCACCCAAGCCAGAAAATGACGCAACTCTGCCCAAAGAGCTTCAATCTAGTGGTTTTGTTTATCCCTTTCTTGTTGCATTGGTAGATTATTTTGCTTTCTAGTGTAGTTCATTGTGGACATCTGTCACAGAGACAATGAAATACGTTTTTATAACTCTAGTTCCTGGCCAAGGGTCTGGCTCAAAATAGGCACTCAGGGAATATTTATTGAATTTGTTTAATTCCTTTACTAAAATCAGTGTACTGGTGGGGAGATTGTACTTGGTGCCCAAACGCCTGATTTAATGTCTGCTCACCACAGGGTTGGAGCACTTTTACAGAGGAGGCTAAACACCTTCTCATTAATCATGGAGCAATTTCCCAGGTCATTAGTTTTCCCCAAGAAAATACAAAAAGTGCAGGTACTTAAGCTTCTCTAACCAATAAATGCTCTGAGTGTATGAGCATACCTCGTTTTAGGAAAACCTAATTTGGAAATGGCTGGATGTAAGAGGCTTTTTTAAAATGGACATTTTACAATTTGGATTTCTAGAGCATTATGAGCAGTCCAGTAATTGTATTGGTCATGTTGACTGTGTTAGGGATAAGGAATAACTTCATAACACAGACAGGGGTTTCTGTGACTCTATGACCCCACATTTACAATGTCTACCTTTCTAGACACACAGCTCCACCTCTCCATCAACACCATCATTCTGTCATCAAATACTCCTCCTGACCTGGAAGGGGTGGACTGACTGCACCCTGTGCCTAACCCCTGCTGCACCTCTGGCCCTTCCTGCTCTAAAAACATAAGAAGAAATCTTCTTCCTTTCCTTGCTTTTCTTTTCATGGAGGAATGGTAAGCAGGCTAAACTTAAAGCAGCACAAAGCATGGTCCTTGAACCACTGGTGGACTCCATTTATTTATATCTATCAAGCTGGCAATTTCAAAGGAAAGATGATAACACAATACAATTTTCATAAATTTGACATTTTACCCAGGTATCATGTTGCATACTTCAAATTACTTTCCTGTACTCTAATCACAAAGTTGGTTATCATAATTAGCAATGTGCAGCTGGTTTAAAGAAAAACACATTTTCCCATTGTTTTTATATTATTGCTTATTTAAAAATAATTAACACTCTTAATTATCTCTATGTTGCATTACCTACTCACTTTGAAAATGGCTCAAAAGTGGGTCATTAGAGCATGAGTTATTTGAAATACATCTCCAATGAATCTGAAGTTGTGGTGATTTGACTCACGCATTTGGGGGGGGGGGGAATCCACATAAGAAATAAAGAGTGAATATTTAAAAATCAGATATTACTGGACAAGTGACCCATTTGCTCCCTGTCCCCGGTTTCATTGTCTATGTAACTGTCATTTAGTGGCATAAAACCATAGACTTTTATTCATCCTTCTAAACAGAACAGTAGCCTCTCTGGTGAACTGAACACATTTTCATGGAATGAGCACAATCTAATGCTTTTGTTGCAAATTGATTAATATTGTTATTAAAGTTAAGTAGGAATCAATGTTACCCATGTATCTAAATTGACTCAGGCATCAAAATAAGTAATTTTCATTACATATAGCAAAAGTAGATATGTCACTCCATTTCCAAGAAGTATGTAAGACCAGAGACAATGTCATTAATAACACATTATTTGGAGAGAAAGCAGAGTGAGTTCTTGGCAAACTTATCGAATGACACCTTTCAGATTGTACATGTTGTCAATGGCACATAATGTGATCAAGCCATCAGCACCCCACAGGCATGCTAGGAGATGCTGCACTTCACAATGAGATGAAAACATTTTTTGAACTGAGTGTAGATCAACTTTGGGCAAATGTACTTTAAATAAGGAAAAGTACCCAGTGACTTCTTATTCTGTGTACCTCTAAAGACACACTCTACAGAAGAGAGATGCCTCAGTTAGGTAACACCTGACTTTATGAGCCATGAGGTAGGCAGGAAGTGACTCACTGTGGTCAGAACCGAAGGTGCACCAGCTACGTGGGCAGCAAGGCAGGGCTTCACCTTCAGGTTAACAGAGATTGCTCCTGGATGTCAGCACACGGACCAGTGTATTCACAGAGAACAGGTGGCAGTCAACAATATACCTCCCGATCTCGATTCAGTGTTGAAACAAATAATGGAACCTGACTGATTCAATTGTAGACCCTGAGTATACGTGTTTTTAGCATGCTGTTCAAAGAAATAGGCAGCAAGTATGAGAATCTCTCCGTGTATAAGTTTGCCAATTGTTGAGAGGAAAGGTACTTACAGTGAGTGGTTGAATAGGGAGGAAATGAAACATTTTTTAAATGACACTGTTAAAATCAACAAAGACCACCTCTGTAATTTTATGTGACTTGCTCAAATGAAATGTTTCACAGTACTGTCAGTAACTAAATACCTTGAATTTATTATCCTAGAGATAAAATATAATTTTAATGCTTAGGTGAATATATCACATTTAGTAAGAAGATTGAAGTATGGCGAAGCCAGCATTCACATGAGGAATTTGGATCTTTCCCAGATTTTGATGACTGTTCTTACTCCCAGCAAAAAGCAAATCAATAAAATATGATTGAACATTTAAACACACACACGCATATCCAAATGCCACAGCAGAAAACTGTATGTTAAGCATTAAAGCAGCTGGAGAGTGGACCGCTACCCTACTCCCTGCCGTCTCCCACATTAAGACCTCTAGCCTTGCTGTCCCGGACATGAGATTCCCAGTTAGTGTGCGACAGAGTGTTGAAAGTAACCTTCAGTGAAATATGTCTCCATCTTCACTAACATGCATGATTATCTGACAGAGTCATTAAATGCTTGATCCTGTTTCTGATGATCTATAATTGTACATCCAAATTTTCTATTTTCACTTTAAACCAAGTAGATGTGAAACATGACCGGCAGCTCAAGGTATATTCAATACACAGCCAGGTCCTCATGCTTCGGTGATGGATGGAAAAGACACAGCTTCATTCTACTTCAAATCTGGATAAACAAAGTCACACAGAACTACACTGAAGTTTAGAATAAAACATTCCTGGTAAGAAAGCAGGTGACTTTGTCCTCTGTCTGCAGATTCTTGAAGAACCTCCTCAGAGAGAGTGGAAAACATTGGGGAAAGGGCTGTGGGCAGTCAGGATTTGAGGGTCTTGGGTATCTGGGATTTCCCTTCTTTCATCCTAATTTATTAGGACGATTTTAAATTTTCTATATAAATATTAGTAATGTTGTGAAAAAGTCATGTAATGGAAGATTTTGTAGCACTTATGCTAGCTAAATTGGAATCTTTTTACACATTTTAATATCTAATGGTACTATTTATTGCAATTTAAATAATGACAATGCTTCCTACTCTCATTGTCTATTAAAACTTGGAATTTCATAATCATTCAGTTGAATTCTCACAATGAGAATCATTGTTATGTATCTGTATGTTCCAATGCCAAATGTTTTTATTGTCTATATCTTCATTTCAGGAATGCAAAAGTAAGCATTTGTTTTCAATACAATTGCGAGCTGTTCTTAATGTAAATATCAGTATTCTATCAGCCTTACAAATCCACAAGCAACAGCACTTCAATAAGCATCAGGATTCATACCTCTGTTCTTCCAGGGAATACATTTTCACTTTGGTAAATTTTCCTGGATTTTTAGGATTAAGTGTATGCTTCTCTCACATCAGAGCAAGGAGGGGCAAGCTCATTTATCATTAAACAAGCAGTCTGTCTTCTAATAATTAAAAAAGAGAGGGAAAGGTAAAAAAAAAAAAAAAAAAAAAAACAAACCTGCTGTCTAGCTCGACTTCTTACAAGTTTTCCAGCATTTTGGATCAACTAACTGATGAGGGGCAATTTCATCTTGTCCACGGCAGCATATACTAGGCTGAATCACTTTAAGCGATGGAACAAATTATAGAGAAGAGGTAAGATATGTGGTCCTCCTGTGAGGTAGCCAACCTAGTTTTTGGTTCTAGCTCTTTAGTATCTGTGGTCAGCATTAAGATGTTAGTGTCTAGAATAGGTTGGAATCAAAGGGACTGGCCAGGACAGAATAGAAACAAGTTAGAACAGAAGCCACTTGCTTTCTTTTCTTTTTTCCTCTGTTTTAAACATTTGAGCTCAATGCTCTTTACCAGCAAATCATGTTACTAATACTACCACTCCCTAATATCAGTTAATAATAAGGATAATTTAATAAGAACAAAGCATATGCAAGCAATTGGACTAATGACCATATATATATATATACATAACTTCATTTAAAACATTGTAACCCCTCTGTTGTAGTGTCACATCTTCCAATGTTCAGATTAAGTTATTAAGGCGTAGAGTTATGTAGCTTACTTGAAGTAATATGGTGATAACTGTGGAACTGTCTCCCATTTGTCATCCTGTGACTGTATTGTCATATAGTCCTTGAGACTTACAAAGCTTTAATAAATAAAATATGACAGACAAATTTCCCAAGACTTTATACTATTTTGTTCAACAACAACAACAAAAAGTTATGAGTCCTGCAAGAAGAAAAGCAATACACCTTCCTTCGATCAACATTAACTAAATAAGTTCTTGTTAGACTCCCTAGGGATGCATGTGTAAGGCATGGATCCTTTGCTCAAGGAACTTGGGATCTAGGGATAGAGATTAAAGATGTTCCCTGACTTACAGTGGTTCAGCTTACAATTTTTCAACTTGGCAATAATAAGCATTGAGTAGAAAGCATACTCTAAATTTTGAATTTCAATTTGTTCCCAGGTTAGCAGTTTGCAGTACAATACTCTCTCATGAAGCTGGGCAGCAGCAGTGAGCCAAGCTCCCAGTCAGCACTCTGATCTGGAGGGTAAACTGATACGCTAAATGCATTAATATTAAATGCATTTTCAACTTAGGGTATTTTCAACTTACCGTGGGTCTATCAGGATATAACCCCAGTGTAATTCAGGGAGCATCTCTATATAGATGTAGCTATCACTGAAGAGGTACAGATGAGGTTTATCTGGTAGAGAATTAATGGCAGTTGGGGAGATACAGGCCAGACATAGCCTGATATAGAAATGTTTAAAGTACTGATACTTCCTACTAGGTTAACATGGATAACCCACACGGCCACCCATTTCAGAAGGTCCCCTCAGCCTCCATCATACACAGGGCTGGCAAATGCTGTGTGTCTTTAAACAAATTATACTCTATTTCACCCTGTCTTTGTACCTATAAACTGAAGGGAATGGCCCATAGGAACAACACAGGCTACGTTCTATGGCTCTATCTTTTGAGTCTGATTGGATTGGTTGCCAAAGGAAAGGCAATCCAGAACAGAGAGGAGAGATCTGTTACATTTTCCTGAGCTACTGCTGCACAGAGAGTAGGTGGACATTGTAGAGCCTAGAGAAGATGGAAGCTCTTCTACAAGCCCCGCCTCCCCCAAAAAATCAGGCTCTGGGAAGAACTTACCCATAGCCTCAAGAAGAGAATGCTCGATGTCCATATTGTCCCCACCCTTTGGGGAAATGTATTCCTGCCTAGTCTTATATTTATATGGTTAGGTAAAAAGAGTTACAGACTGGTCTAATTCAGACTACTGCTTGGGACTGGTTGATAGGCTGCCTGGACTCAGATGACCACAACCCATTAGATTTCTAGGAGAATTCCCCATGATGCTACAATTCAAGAAATATAGGTGAAGTACCAAGCACAACACTGGTGCATAATAGGTTTCCAGCAAATATCTACTGGAAGTCAGGAAAGATGTGCTTGAAACCAGCCAAAGGCAGTTTTCCAAATGATCAATCACCTCTTTTTCTGGTGACAACAATACAAGGCCCTTGTTAGAGATTTGAAACTGTCTCTCTCATCAGCCATCCTTTACACATTTTATTGGCAAAAAGTTACTGCATGATTTCCAAAGGGCACTATGCCTTAAAAAGAAACATCAAATTAATGAGCAATTAAGCATCCATTAATAAAAATATACAGACTATGTTCTCAGGAAAGTGCAAATGAAAAATATTAAGTGGAAAAATAAAAAAATCATTGTATACATTCTATAATTATTATAATGGTTACATGTGTAAAGATCTTAAATAGGCCAAAAAATGGTGAAAATTGTTGTTTAAGCAAAAAGAATAAAGATGTAATTCCTTGTGAAGCTGATTAAATAATAAATTATTTTTCTAATGAAAATATTATTGCATTTTTTTCTTGTTGTTGTCAAAAACCAAAACTGTACAGAGAATGTCAAATTCCCTAATCTCACTCCCTATGGGGTAACCACTGTTAGCAGACTGCTGGAATACTTTCAGATTTTTAATGCATGTATAAGTATATGCATACTTACACATAGTTCTCTAAAAATGGAACCCTATTGTGAATTCTGTTTTATATTTTTTATTTTTAATTTCAATAGGTTTTTATGAGTGGAAACAATGTAAGCTCATAAAATCTATAAACAACAAAAAGATAAATAATCAATTTAGATACAAATAATTCTAGAGGTTCACATACAAATGACAAGGTGTAGGCTTTTCCTTCATTGCCGTATGTGTAAGTATGCATATACTCGGACAGGCATTAAGATTCCAATCAGCAGGAGCCCAATAGTTTCTACACAGCAGCCTAGTAACCAGGCTGTGTCCTTAGGTTGGGAGGGAGGGCAACAGAGGAGGAGGAGGGGAGTGGGACTCAGACCCATCTGTCATTTGTGCCTGACCTGTCAAGACAAGGCTCCATGGGCTTCTCCACGTGAGCAAGGAAAGAGAGGTTGCCTTTTTGGTTAATTAAATAGACGTGGAGCCCCGGGAGTCCACAGTGAGCCGCACATAGGTGACTGGTGAAAAGCTGCCACATATGTGCAAACAGACCGCACAGGCTTGGTTTTGATTTTCTGAGTTTACATTCTACTTTCGAAGGAGACCTGCTATCCATATTGTCCTCATCTCGAGTCTGTGTGCCTTCTCTCCCAAGGGATGCTTCTCAGCTAACAGAGGTTATTATTCATTATCCTCATGTCATTCTAGCTAATAGGACTGAGGGTTTCCTGAGGTCATATGGCAATGCTGCTCCATCTTGGAACCAGACAGGCTGGAAAAATGATGAAGTAATGTGAGGTTATGCAACTCAGCATATGGCATTTCCTTGGAGAGCAGATCGTCAGAACGGAGGCCCAGGAAATTAGTGTTTAGGTAAAACAGCCTCACTGAATCCTCTCAGATGCATTAGAATTACTATTTTTAACACAGTTCTCTTGGATTTGAAGACCTATGAATGCTGGCCACTGTAAGCATTTGCATTTTTCTGTGGTAAGAGTCTGATCCATGCATCAGGTCCTCGAAGAGATTTGTGATGCCTTGAAAATGTAAAATCCCCCTGCGTTATCCTAGGTCTGCCACAGCAGACACTGTTGGCACTCTGACCAGATTCCCTCAGATTCCTTTTACTATTTCAGCATACTCTTCCCGTCATTCCACCGTGCTTTTGCTTCTAAAAGTGCACACCTGTGACTCTTCAGAAGTGTTTTGCTTACTCATGCAGAAAGCGGGTGTATCTGGAGTTAATATCCTTCTGGGGTCAACCTTGGCCAATGACAGACTGGTGAAGAAGTGTGAAAGCCCAGCTCCCTTGCCTCCAGTGGGGACAATCCCATGTGTGTATTACATTTCACTGTGCCTGTGGAATCGGTCTGGAGTTGGAGCTTAGCCAGAAATTGCTGGCTTCATCCCCTTTCACATCTTATTTCTCAGGATTCTCCTGGGAGCACTTCCTTAATAATTCACTTACACACAAGTTCTGGTCTCAAGGCCTCCTTCTAGGAAACCTGTCCTAAGGCAGCTGCATACAAATGCCAAGTGGTATCAACTATCCCTTTGTCCCTGAAACTCTTAAAAAACAATTGATCACAGCCGAGAAGTGAAATGGGTTATCATGGTCAAGCCGGAGGCATAGTAAGAGGCAAAGAAAGAAAATGAAAGTAGAACAGAGGAAAAGAAGAGGGAGGAGGGAAAAAAAGGTTTGTTAAAAAATTATAAGAAAATCACTCATGTATTATTCACTTGGTATTATATTATACTGGAAAAGGTTTTAAATAAGAATAAAAGAATCTCAGTTCTTATTGAGACTCCCTAAGTTATTAGCTGTTTGGCCTTAGACAAGTCACTTAAATTCTCTCACTGTAATCAGAGCTCATTATACCTAATTCATAAGATTATTGGGAGAATCAAATAAAACAATGGAAGCGAAAATATCTCAAAGTTGTAAAGCATAATGAAATTCTGTCTTTCATTAATTGTCATAAGTTAGACTAACTTAGTACTTAACTAAGATATAAAAAGCATTTAATATATGATGCCATCATACGAGAGGTTTTCCTCTAATTGGAGAAATAAAACAACACAAAGGAAATAGCTAAACAACAGGTAAGTACTTACCTATACACAAAAGTACGTAGCCAATGAGGGCAGAAACGATTTCAGAATCTGATGAGGTCACAGTTGCCCTGAGGAAAGACCTCATGCATTAAGTCTTTTCTCCCTGCTAGATGCTTCCATGATGACACCTGCTCATATTTTTGGGACACTGGAACTCCTCATATCACTGGAAATTAGTTACTTAATATCAGGCCTTTCCACCAGATTATAAAGTACATATCTGAGTTATTCCGCCCATGAATCTCCAATGCCTAGCACATAGTTAGGGCATTGTAAGTATTTCTTAATGAATAAGTCATATGAGGTGGACATTTTAGGGCAGATAGAATTTGAATTGACAGTTAAAAAATATGTTGCAATGCGAATGAAAGTGGGACCAGCAGAGAAATCTGTTTAGACTCAAAGAGGGTTCATGCTCAGCGTAGGAGGAGACTAGTTTGGAAGCACAAGGTAAGAGCCACACTCTAAAATGGTTTGACTGCCAAAATGATGGTCACACCTTTGCCCGTGAGGTGTCATTGTAGGTTTTGTAGCAGAACATGATGGAATCAGTGCAGGTGCAAATCACTGCCATGAGTCACCTATCTTTGCCCCAACTTCCCTTTTAGAACTTACCAGAAATTGAACTTCTGCGTTAAAGATGATGCAGCCTCATTTCCTCACTATTTTCCAACCAATGAGCTGGCAAAGAGTAGATTTACATAACACAGGAAAGTAAACTCCACTTGTCCATCCGATGTATTTATCTACAGGTTCCTTCTAGGCAGCATCGGGCTTACGCTTAACCACTTCAGTGGTTAGAAAGTAGCCTGTTCTATGTCAGCATCGTTGGCATTGGTGAGTACAGGGCCCACTGGCACTGAAATGGGCCAAACAGAAGAGCCCTTCACTATAGGCTAGTTGCTTAGCTCCCCAGTTTTGCCTTTTTCCTAGTTCCTCGTCTTCATCACCTTGTCTATCAATTTTCCTTTGTCTCTAGCCTTAAACAATAGAGTAGTCTGAATCATGGAGTGTCTCCCTCCTGCCTTGCCTAGGTAATTACCCCCAAACTTAAACAATAGGCTGTTAGCTTGGAGCTCCCAGGATATCCTTTGCCCTGGCTTTAGTCAATCATTCAAAAAAACCCTTGTAATTTGTGTTTGCTAAGTGTATTCCCAAAATGTCCCCTGTCTCCAGCCTTAGTTAATCATCTCGGAATTTGTGATTTGTGCTGGTGAAAGCTAGACGTTAGCTAATTATCCTGGAACCTGTCATCTGTGCTTGCTGATTGTAATCTTGGCAGCCCAGCACCCTCCCCAGGCCGTTCCTGAAGAGGTGGCGACACCTGAATGGCCGGCTAAGGCAAGGTCAGCAGGCCACAGACTCCATGGGGCTGAAGAGAACTTCCATCTTGCAACCGCCCTGTGTCAATGGGTTTGAGGCCTGCTTCTCAGGTGAATGCTTTTAAATCTATTAAATGAATCTATTACAACATAATTAGTCTTTTTTTTGTTTTGTTTTTTGGGCTTTTTTGTTTGTTTTTTAAGAAATTCCAAACAAGGGGGAGTTCCCTGATGGTGTAGTGGCTTAAGGTTTCGGCACTGGCACTGTCAACACTGCAGCCTGGGTTCGATTCCCAGCCAGGGAGCTACCCACATACCAAAAACAAACAAACAAACAAACAAAGAAATTCCAAAAGAATTAGCCCTCCTTTTGATGGGGACTGGCACTCAGAAGATTTTAGTTCTATTTGTAAATGTGTCACAAGTTACTAGGTAAAACTGAGCAAGTGATTTCTTCTCATTTTACTTTAGTTTCCTCATCTTAAAAATGCTAACGTTGAGCCAGCTTTTTAATTTTCAAACCTGGGTAATTATTGCAATCACCTAGGGAACGTGTGAAAACCATGCTAAAGCCCCCTGAATCAGAATCTTTGGGAAGTGGGCTCAGGAGTCATATTATCAGTAAACTCTTAAGTGATCTTATAGAGCCGGCCTGAGAACTGGTGCAGGTAGAAATTTTTGGGAACCAATGGACTAAATGATCTCTGCGGTCTTCTCCATTTAAGAATTTTTTTCCTGTGATTCCTATCTTAATAACAACACAATGGTCACATCAATGTAATCTTTTTGTCAGAATATACCAGCCTCGATTTTAAAGGGGATACATATGAGGGAAGGCATCACTAAGAATGGAAAGAATTATTATCGAATTCTACCCCTTCCCGCTATTGCAGATGGCTCCAACTCCCCTCTTTTCAGGATTTTGGGAGTTCACGGGGGTGTGTACTCATAAACATCCCATTTCTGTTGCAATGCTTTTCTGCTCTCCTGCTCAGGTGCTAATGCTGATGTGCACGCCTCTTACCTGAAGTGACAGCTGTGTCATCTCTGAAACCCAAGAATTCCTCCCAAAACTACCTTCGTGCTACCATTCTCACTATGTCCTGCCGATGGCAGTTATGCTGTGCTATGCCAGAGATGCCATCATGAGTAAAGGCCACTAAGCCTGCTGAGACAGCTGAGGAAAAGGACCATGGGCATCTCCAAATTGCACGTAGATCAAAAGGGTTTCCATCTTACATGCTAATTCAGACCAATTGTTGTTGAGCATTCTGGAGCTGCATCCAGTTGGGGGAAATACTGTGACCAATTAATTATGTCTGTTAAGGGTACAAGAATTAAAAAAAAAAAACATTGTATGCCAAGGACTTACAGTCTAGTCCAGATCCCCTCTTTTATTTTTCGCTCTTTGTTTTGTTCTGCAGATGAGAACACCAAAGGCAAGAGGAAGAGTTACCTGTATTTCCACAAGTCCTGCAAAGATACTAATTCTCCCAGGTAGAATTTTGGGTGAAGGCAGCTGCCAATGTGTAGGACTTGAGGCTTGTGATATCCTTGAGTGAGGGGGCGTGTGTGTGTGTGTGTGTGTGTGTGTGTGCGTGTGTGTGCGTGTGTGTGTGTGTGTGTGTGTCTGTCTGTGTGTGTGTGTGTCCCTTTAGGAACTCAGGCAATACTCCACATTGCAATACAATGCCTTTCATGCAAGGTTTACATGGGCTTTCCAGATGTTTATCTGTCCTTTTAAAGTTTAAAAAAGAAAATCTCTATAGGATTTATCCAGGCAGCATGATCTCAGAACTACTTACTGCATTTTCTAACAGTTGCTATTTCCCCTTTGTTAAAGGGTCAGCTATAAAGTAACGCTTTTTGCAGAAAGCCTGTGCCGCTGGACAGATTAGATAACTCAGGGGATTTGCAGCAGACCACGGAGCCTTTAACCCTAGGTCACTGTTTCATCTCTCTCTCAGATTAGGCCTGACAGCTGTTCAGGAGTCTCCTTGGAAGGGAATGCCCAGACACTTATCCCAAAACAATCAGCACAAAGTGATGGAACCTCTTTGAAAGACTTAAAATACAGTTTGTCATTCCTTTTACTTCAGCTGTCTGTCACTCCACAAATGAACAGAGATCTACAATATCTGGATGCAGTTTGTATGGCACAAAGGAGGCACTGACCACTACCACAGGTCCTGATTTCTGACCCAAAGCTCTGTCCATGGGCCATAGTAAAAAAAGATTTTTGTGCCCCAGGATAATCCTGGTTCCATGGTAGGTGCTAGAAAAGCATCACTTCTTGAATTGAAGAAGAGGTTCTCTGCCACATTTCCATAGAGTTCTTTGTTCTCCGCCAGGCCCACTTTCTGGAAGGATGCCCAGGGCAGCTGAGTACACCTTGCAGGTTGAACTCATTCCATGTCTTGGTTGACTTCAATTCAATCAAAAATATAACATAGAATTCACCTCAGAAAACATGAATTTACATAGTAATTATTGTGATTGTTGATTTTATCATAGGAATGGAGACAGTGGAAAAGAATATATTATAAATGGGATGTTTTGAATATTACTGATCTGGAAGAATCTCTGTTACTGCAGTTATGTTTTATCTTCATAAATGTACAATAATCATAATAATAAGGTTCAGGAAAAAAAGTAAGTCAGTGACAATTTTCAACCCAAGTTACGATTTGCTTGTATTTATTTGCATCCCAATCTTTCCACAGGAGACCACGACAATTCAAATGATGTCTGTGAAACACTTGCCCCAATGTTGCTACTGCTGTTGTTGTTATTATTTTTTTTCTGCTTTCATGAGCATCATTAATAAGTTGTTGGGGATAACCATAGACTATTGTTAGACTTAGTTTATTGAAGGAAGGTATTTTGGAGAATTGTGGTATAACGAAGAGATCAGTGGATTAATACTCAGAAGACCCATTCTGATTAGTAGGCTGAGTGTTTAGCCATGTGACTTAATCTTTCTGAGCCTCAATTTTGTCATCTACAAACTAAAAAAACATAATTCTTCTTTCTGCCTTATAGCAGAGTTGTGGAGATCAATACATTAATGTACATGAAAGAACCTACAAGCTATTAAAGTTTTGTGTGTTACTTATAATACATTTTTTATTATGAAAGTAATGGTAATTTATTATAGAAAATTGCAAAATGTAATAAAGTATGAAATAAATTCATATAACTTATAATCTCACAGTCACTTGTTTAAATTTTGACACATGAAATTCCACCCTATTTTGTCTATGTATATGATGTGAATATATTTAAAACATTAAAATTATAGACTGAACATAGTTTTATCATGTGCTTTTTTATTGTTTAATTTATCGGGGTGACATTGGCTAGTAAAAATTACATAGGTTGCAGGTGTACAATTCTACAGTACATCATCTATGTGTTCCATTATGTGTTCACCACCCAGATAACTTATTTTTTTCACCTAAGATATTTTGAGTGTTATGGACTGGGCATGATACCCCAAAATTTATATATTGAAACTCTAACCCATAATGTGACTGCATTTAGAAATAGGAATTTCAAAGAGGTAATTAAGGTTAAATGAGGTCATAAGGGTATGACTCTAATCCAACATGACTGGTTTCTTTTATAAGATGAAGGGACACCAGGGATACACACACACACAGAAAAGGCCATGTGAGGTCACAGGGAGAAGGCAGCCTTCTGCCAGCCAAGGCCAGAACCACTTAAGCCACCCAGTCTGTGGTAATTTGTTATGGCAGCTCTAGCAAACTAAAACGTTGTGTATTTCCCTTTAAATACTTTTAAAGATTTTGATTTTTAATGGCCACCGATTTGTCATTTTGATATAACTATGTAATGAATCCTCTATTTTGGAATATTTATGTCATCCCCAATTTTTGTTATAATAAATAATGCTTTTAATATCCTTGTATATTGGCAAATCATTTTTTAGGTGCAAAATGCTCTCCAAAAAGACAGTAGTATAAATTAATAAGAGTAAATGGTGGGAATTCTTTGCACTATTTTTGCAAATTTTCTATTAAAAGTTATTTTTAAATAAAAGTTAAAGAAAAGAAAGCTATCCTATAACAAGGATAGAATAGCTCTAGCATATTTATACAAATATTATTCTGCAACCAATATTATTTAGGTACAATACCAGACACACCTTCTTGAAGATCCATATACTGATTGCAAATACCATCAATCAAACTGGGACCCTGACATAATAAACGCTTTCTGTTAGCAAGAATTCAATGATTTGCTGCAGAAGTAGGGATGAGGGAAAGGTACAAAAGATATCTTTCTAAAAATTATTGTTTCTACACAGAGAAAAGTCAATGTAAGAGAGGAGGAGGAATCCTGCCTTAGGTGATCTCTTCATTGATTTTATAAGCAATGACCAGGCAGCTGTATCCCTCTGCTCCCCATGGTATGAGAAGTTTTACCCTGGCTCTTACAATTAGGGTGGTGGTTCCTGGGTTTTTCTGGAAGTGTGACAATTCGATTAAAGGCAAATACTTACTAAACACCTAATGTATGCAAAATCTTGTTAGAGGTTATAGAAATTAATAAGGGGAGTCCCTACCTTACAGGTGAACAAACTAGTGAGACAGACTAATAGAAAGGCAAACAATAAGCTATCCTAAAAACTGAAGGAAATAATCCCCCCTGGTGACTGGGAAAGTGCTAAATAAGCATTAATGAGATAAGAGCCTCATAAATAGAGGAGGAGGTGGCATTGAAGGCTAAACAAGGCATTGCTAAGCCGAGCCAGATGGAAAAGCTTCTAAAAATACCGAATATCTGAAAGGAACTATCCAAGGGGTCAGATGAGGCAAGGTCCGTGGGCTTGTGATGGGAGATGAACCTCGGCGTGGGAGCCATGACTAGTTCAGTATGGATTGGAGATTACTAGGAAGCCACCCAAGGTTTTTTATTCCATTTGTATGCGTATCTGAAAATTACTGAGAAAACTGTAAAGGATATAAAGAGTAGAATAAAATATATCTTGCCCTCAAGAGTGACAGAGCAGAAAGATTTACTTGCTATTCCACTCCACATTAACTCCTAAAACTCAGTTCATGAAGATACTGCTGTACTTTGCAGAGCCAGAGAGTGAGCGTTATGAGTCAGGCACACACTCAAAGGCTGTGACTTGAGATCATCAGAGGAAAGAATCCACACATTCCTGCTGAGTGTTTGGCAGATAGGTTTTAATATTTGTCAAGGCATGGGATAATGGTTCACTCTTCACGTGTGCTAACGCATAATGAATCTTCACTTGTAAGGGCAAGCCCTGCCTTGGTCAATCACTGTGTGACTTTCTGAAAGTGACATACCCTCTCTGAAACTCACTTTTCTCCTCTACTGTGGGTAATACCTACTTCTCAATGATCATACAAACATTAAATGAGATAACACATGTGAAAGGGTTTGTTAGCTATAAAAGGCAATAAAAATGTTGTTATTATAGTAGTTCTTTTCTTCTTTCAGTGAAGAAAGAAGATATTCTGCACTGACTTACCAGAAGGTGGCAGCATGTTGTCTGCTGGGCACATGCTTTCTCCTCAATTTGGCGGGTATTTTCTGGAGACTTCAGGCGATGATGGAAATCTAATGGGAAGGTGTATGAGTTTGAAGACCTTAATTCTTCTTTTTATTGATAATCTTGTTTTTGGTTTTGTTTTAGACTATTGGGGGATTAACATAGAGAAAAGTTACAGAAAGTAACTTCTTAGAAACTTGATTAAGGCGGAAGCCTTTATAATCCAGCCCCATCCCTGAAGAGAATGTGTCATTCAAGGACTCACATATCTTGGTGGCTTTTAAAAATGCCTCCATTGTTGCCTTGTACCTGAAGCAGGGACTTATGTTTTGGTTTTTGGATCTGATTAAGACTTATATCTGATGGTCTTGTCTCCTACAAATTAATCCACATCAGCATACTTACATGCATTAACCCAATAATTTCTGACTGCAGAGATACTGAAGAAAAAATTTTAAATGGTTATATTCCTAAGAATCTTATAGTCAGTCTTGTTGGGAAGATGAAGCACAAAAGGGCTTGAAAGCAGTTACAAAATAGTATATCAACATGATTGAACAAAGGTGCTTCCGGCTGAATTGGAGGCCCTGCCAAGGCAGAAGTGGTCAGAGAGAGAAAGATGATAAGCCTTTCTGGAGAAATATACTCTACCTATTATTTCAAATCAAATGTTTTTTGTGATGTTCACACCCTGAACACCACCATTTCTCAAAGTGCTCTATTTATGTATATGTATGTATATTCTTAAAATGTTTTCTCTTTTTTTCCTCATTTACTTTTATTTTTCAATTACATTTTACATACAATATTATATTGGTTTAAGGTGTACAATATAGCGATGAGACATTTCCATAATTTACAAAATCCTTATCCAATACATCTGGTTCCCATCTGACACCATATAGAGTTATTACAATGTTATTGACTATATGGCCTGTGCTGTACTTTACATCCCTGTGACTATTTTGTGACTATGAATTTGTACTCTTTCATTTTTTCCCCTTTTCATCCACCCTTCCCACCCTCCTCCCATCACCCCAACAAATATAGTACCCATATGACTCCACCCATAGTTATTGCAACCTTATTGACTATATTCCCATGTTATACCCTATATCCCTGTAACTATTACTTTGTAACCACCAACCTGAACTTCCCAATCCCTTCCCCTTATATCACCCTCTTCCCCAATCCCTCTCCCATATGGACACGAACCAAATGTTTTCTCTATCTATGAATCTGTTTCTGTCCCACTTGTTTATTTTCTTCTTTGGATTTCACCTATAAGCAAAGTCAACGTGCACCTATCTTCCTCTGTTTCACACGCCACTCAGTGCAATATCCTTCATGTCTTTTGATTGGGGCTTTTAATCCATTTAAATTGAAGGTAATTGTTGAAGTGTGCCTATTGTTTATAATTTTGCTCCCCCACCCCACCCCGATTCCCATCTTAAAGCAGTCCCTCTAACATGCCTTATAATACTGGTTTGGTGGTGATGAACTCCTTTAGCTTTTTCTTGTCTGAAAAGCTCTTTATTTGTCTTTCTATTTTGAATGATACCCTTGCTGGATAGAGTAACTTTGGTTGTAGGTCCTTGCTTTTCACCACATTGAATATTTTCTTCCACTTCCTTCCGGCTTGTAAAGTTTCTATTGAGATATCAGCTGACAGTCTTATGGGAGATCGATTATAAGTAACTAATTGCTTTTCTCTTGCTGCTTTTAGGATTCTCTCTTTGCCTTTAACCATTGCCATTTTAATTATAATGTGTATTGATGTGGACCTATTTTGGTTTATCTTGTTTGGGACTTTCTGTGCTTCTTGGGCTTGTATGTCTGTTTCCTTCACCAGGTTAGGAAAGTTTTCAGTCATTATTTCTTCGAATAGGTTCTCAATTCCTTGCTTTCTCTTTTCCTTCTGGTAAAACTATCCTCTTTTTTTTTTTGACTTTTTTTCCTTTTGCTGTTCTGATTGGATGTTTTCTACTACCTTTTCTTCCAATTTTTCTGATGTGGTCCTCTGCTCCATCTAGTCTGCTTGTGATTACTTCTATTGAATTCTGAATTTCAGTTATCGTTATCTTCATTTCTGACTGGTCCTCTTCTATGGTATCTGTGTCCTTCTTTATGCTTGCTATCTCTCTCTTGAGGTTTTCACTAAGTTCCTTGAGCATCCTTAAAATCATCATTTTGAGCTCTGTATCTGATAGGTTGCTTGCCTCCATCTTGTCTAGTTCTTCTGGAATTTCCAGGTGTTCTTTTTTGGTTCCCTCATTTTGGATACCTATCAGTATTTGTTCCTATGTATTAGGTAGATCTGCTATGTTTCCCAGTTTTACTGGATAGCCTTTTGCAGTAGGTACCCTGTGAGGCCCTGGTATCACCTCCTTGGACATCTGCACTGGGTGCTTCTGTAGATTCTGGTTTGATGCCCATGCTGTGCCTGGAGCTACTCAGCAAAAGTCTCAGAGCACACCAATGCCAGTCACTGAGAGCCTGGAGCCTGTGGACTTAAGTAGTTTTCCAAGGAAGAATGCAATATGGGTGGGGTTGGCTTCTCACCAAAGAAAGTGCCTCTGGCATTGGTGGAGTTAGATGAGGTGGGGTCCCAGTGAGTCAGCAAGGTGGGGTGAGTAAAGCTTAACCAATCAGGTTCAGATTTTGTTGTGTGAGGGCAGGGAAAACACAGGAAAGATGGCACTTACCCAATGGTTGCATGGGAGGATGGCACACCCAGGAAAAATGGCGACTGTCCTCCAGCTCTCACTCCAAAGCCACACACCTCAACCTGCCCCCTGTATGCCTCCAATGCCCCCTGAGTCACTGTCCCTCTGCTGGAGCCCAGAGTGAGTACCCACAAGTGACTGAGTCTGCAGGCACTTTAAAAGGATATCTAAGATTCCTGTAGTCTTCCATCCCAATTAGATGGTCCGAGTCCCCACTGTTTTTCATAGTCAGATATTGTGGGGCTCCTCTTCCCAGTACCAGGGCTCTAGGCCAGGGAGCCTGGTATGGAGCTGGGGTCCCTTGCTCCTCTGGGGGAAACCTCTGTGGCTGAGACATCCCTCCTGATTCTCTACCACCACCAGAGGTTTGGCTCCTTTCACATCTATGGCCCTCCTACCAGTCTCACTGTGGCCTCCTCTTTTTTGTATCCTTAGTTATAAAGCTTCTGTTCAGCTAGACTTCAGATGGTTGTCCATGTTGGCTGTTCTATTTCGTTGTAATTTTAATGTGTTCACAGAATGAAGCAAGCACAGTGTTTACCTACTCTGCCATCTTGGATCTTCTCAGAACAATGTTTTCTTTTAACTTTGTTAAAATACGTTATTTCTTGTTATTCTCATAATGACATAAGACAGTTGTCTAAATATATTATAAAACTAAGAACAGGGACTCCATCTATCTAAATATAGGGTCTCTAGTAAAACTAAGTAGCTTTGTGGCAAGTAGTTTTGATGATTTAATATATGTAGAGATTTAATATATGTCAAACCCAGGAACAGCTTTAACCATTTTCTCAAAAATTGCTTTCCAATACTTTACTTGAAGAATCATGTTCCCTAGACTACTTGGTTTTACTTTCCATCTTGATAATGATGATAATACAATTTTGCTGGTGCTGTGATGAAATCTAAGTTGACAATGAAATATAATCAAATTGATGCTGATTGCTTTATTTTATCAAATGTTGGTACATTTAGAGAAGATTTTTTAATTTTAGGAATTATTTACAGAGTGGTCGAGGCATATAGTCTGTGCCCACGAATTCAAAATTGACAGAACATCAGATTTGGCTTCATTAGGAAATAGACAAAGACCCCATTCATGATTCAATCTCTGTGATCGTAGTGTCCCAGTGACAGGAGCTAGGAAAGCATCAAGGTCTATAAAATTTTTCCTGCAGTCCATTAAATTTACAATTACCACTATCACCATTTTTATTTACAAATTTGTTCAAAAATATGTCTGATTTTTCTCAAGATTCCAATTTAAGTGGCCTTCTATTGCACAATAAGAAGATTATGTTAGCCAGGAATTTCTTTGTCTGTGAAATTAAACAAACAATTAAATCATCTCAAAAGAGGGACTGTATTTTGCCATGTGTAATGTGTACTTTTTTGCCCAAATTTCTGAGGGAAAAATAAGGATGTGCATTATACATTGGGAGTACTAATTCTGTTTTTAATTCCTTTATTTATGCTTACAAGTTAAAAGTGTGATTACAGAAATCAATAACAATATCCACTTGCAAAATAATACCCTGGAATACGAGAATTGGGTTTTTTTTATTGTTAAATTTATTCTTGTGTTTTGTAATTATTTCTTACATAAAATTTCTTATACGGTAATATGTTAAAAATAAATGGTAAAATCCTTTTGTAATACAAAAAAGTACTGAAATATAAGCAAATAAAAATTTTAATTAAAAAATTAAAATGGAAGATTTTTTTTCCCTGAAAGTTTTGGCCAAATACGTGGGCGTGCATTATACACAGCAAAATACAGTAGTTCTAGACTGCCTGAGACATCTGCTAACACACAGTTTAGCTTGCAAAAGTCATTTTTCTTTTTAAAATCTCATTTTGATTTACCCACCTGTATAAAAGAGATGTCAGAGGTTATCTCTGAGGCTCCTGCCAGCTTTGACCTTCTGTGATTCTGGGAGAGCTCGAGTTCTGATAGTTCACCTGGATTCAGTACCAGGGCACTGCAAGGAGGACCGAAGGTCTTTTTAATGCAATCCTTTTTGGTGCATGTATTTATATTAGCCCCTCAACTGGGCTGGTTGACTGGCCACTGGTCCATAATGAGGCCTAACATAAAAAATCTGCCACCAGATCAAGTAAATGCCTAGTAAAAACTAATATGGTTACCTCAGAGAAAGAGGCTGAGATTGGGCCAGGAAAGGATTCAGCTTTTTCTGTATTCTTAGAATTTCTTTTAGCAATATATATTTGTATATTACTGTGGGAGATATTAATGACAAGGAGGAAAATGAGGGAAGAATTGGGAAGAACTTCTTAAAGCAGCATTTTGAAAGATGAGGAGGAGGTTTTCAACAGGTGGAGACACATGGCGAGGGCATTTCAGAATGGAGGCAAAGCTGGGAGGGAAGGCGTGGGAGCATGAACACAGAGGGGCCAGAAGTTTTCCAGTTCCCAGTGTGCACCCTGCAAGTCTATAGTTTACAGAGCTCTCTTCACCCAGCCCCTCATGTGACTGGCATATAGTGTACCAGTTTCGAGCCGCAATTCTGGATCTGAGTTGCAGCTCCACCACTATACGTGTGACCCTGGGCAAATTACCCAACTTTTTGGAGCTTCCCTTTTGTCATCTCTAATGAAAGTACCTGACTTACAGTAACAGCTTAACTAAAAAACCAAAAAGGGGAGAAAAACTTGAAGCATGAATACCCATATAGGATGGTCTCACTTTTTCTAGTCTATTCTAAAATTTTAGACACTATCTTTTCTCCATATGAAAATACCATATTTTCCAACTTTCTGTCATGGAAATCATTACTATTTAATATGAGTATCTTTACCAACCTCTTTCCCTGAGATGCTATGTGATGAAATTTTAATGGACCAAGTGTGTTTTAGAATCTGCCCTAGACAAACACACACACACTGCATTGAGCGCAAACATTGCGCTAGTGCACAGGGGACATACTGTTCAAGGAAGAGCACTACAGAAGCTTCCACAGCACTCCTTTTCTTTCTGACTTACTATAGATTGAGTCCTTTCTATCCTCAGTGAAAGAAATGGAAAAAGGATAAATGAGAATTTGTACAGCAAGTCAGCTTCCGAAGAGAAAAATCACTACCAGGTATGAAGGTAGATGTCCCCCTGCATAGCTGCAGGTGAAACAGAGGCCGGTAACTATGTTAATGTTTTAACAAGGATCCAGGCATAAATAACATCACTGCAAAGTGGGTTCCATAAATCAGGGAGGTTGCACCAGTAAGGTTTTGCATGATTAGGCTTTTGGAGAATGAAGAAGGAAGGTGATAGAAATGTAGTCAGAATTTTATTTTTATCTCGGAATTACAGAAAATAAATGATGAGCTAGTAGAGCATAAGAATTAGTGTTTAATATCCCAAGGGAATTCTTTATGTTTAGAAAAACTCATCTAGATTGTATACAATTAAGGCAGTACCTTACATGAATTATGCATGTTTGGATTGAATCTTCCAAATTCTAAATGGGAAATTTAAGATCTATAAGAACACAGGTTGAGTTGGGAGTTACCATCAGTTTATTTTTTCCCATCACTGTTCTCGTATATTCTGCAACATCCACTCCTCAGTTCAGGAAAAACTTAGTGTTGTTCACATTCCTTTTTGACTTTGAAATTTCCTTAAGGGTCTATCTAGCTCATTCCATAGATAGATTGACAAATTTTCAAAGACATTGAGAATATTAAATGAAAAGCTCATTGAGTTTACTTCTTTTCTCAGCCCCCCAGTTATGTAAATCAGCTTGTTCTCTTTAACACAAAACCATCTTGGTTAAAAATTTCACGTCAAGCTTTTATGGAAAATAATAGTGTATTATGCACTTGTCAACTGATGGTTGTTGGAGCCAATTCATTGCCAATAGGAATCCCCCATTTGAGGTGCAATGAGGAAAGAAACTTTATTCAGTGCAAACAGCTCAATTGTGGTAAGCACAGCTGTGAGAACAGCATGGCTGTGGAACTGCTCAATAATATTACAGTTCAAAAATGAAACAGCATTCCTGCTAAACAACAGGGCTGCCCTGGCAGGAGTGGCGTTGGTGTCAGGCCCCTCTCCAGCTAGACTGCTCTGATCTGGTCTGCTTCACCTGCTCTGGTCCACTCCGATCACTTCTGCCCGGCCCTGCACCAGTCTGCTCAGCTCTGCTCCTGCCAATGGTCTCCAGTGTTTCAGCTACAGCCACGGCAATGCAATCCTCAATCTCCAGTAGAAAGGGGAAAATGCTCTCCCAGAGCCAGAGGGGAGCTGACTTACAGAGATTGAAGTCCCTGCCCCTGGTCCCTGATTGGTCTGTCCTCATGCAAATGAGGACTCCAAATCCTTGTAGTTTGATTGGTCCAAGAGCAATGTCCTGACTGGTCACAATGGAACTGCTTTGATTGATCAGTGAAGATGCTAATTAGGATATAGCTTCACAGCTCCCATTAAATGGAGAAAGTTGGTTGAAATACAATTCCAAGAATTCCTTTGACAAGGGCTGGCTCGGAGGCAGAAACACAGTGTAGGAGACAGTTCAGCGCGGAGGAAGGCAGTATAGTGCAGGCTTCTCTCTGAAGTGTGGTTAATGTTCGAGGCCCCTGTTTAGAAATGGCTGCTAGGCTGTTTTTAAATTCAAGCCCAGTTAACCACCAGGAGCCCTTCTTAATAGGTGTCTTTTTTCTCAGGATCCACACACCAAAGCAACAAAAGATGTGTGTTTAATACTTACCCTGTCCTGGTACCCCTGTCCTGAAACATGTCCCCATTATTCCACAATGTCTGCATCCACAAGCCCAGGAGGTTCTTGAATAGTTAGGCTCAGGCTACTCAGACTACCAGGTTTTAAGAAAGGCTGGAGAATTCTTTCAACCCATGTCTCATTGGCATCCCTAATCCTGGCTTTATCCTGTCACAAGGCCCTTTGTGAATGTCATGGCCAATGTATGAAAGTCCCCAGAGCAAAGATCACATTACACATTACACTTAGTGGCTAATAAGTCATTCTATCATCATCAGAAACATTTTTGAAGATCTCTTGCCGGAGGCAATGTATAATACAGAGTGTTTGCTGTATGGGTCCGTGTTTCAATGGCTGACCTGGGAAATTTTTCTGGAGCAGTTGGGTCCTTAAAGGAATTGTAGAGTTAATAGTTTGTCACAGGCCTGGGTATCATAAGTTGATCCATGTGCTCAATCCATGTGATCAATCCTAAATCAAGCCATACAGTAAAGTGGCTAATGTTGGACCTGTCAGAATTCCGAACTAATATGATAGAGGTCAGGTTTGGTACTATTAGAACAAGAGAAGTCCTACACTGACTCAGCCACACCCAGTAACCCTAGGTCCAACTGGTCTTTTACAGATGCCTATTCTTTATGATGGGTGATAATTAGAGTGTATGAATGGTGACATAGAGTCTATCATCACCACTGGGGACAGAAACAAACTCCCAGCACATGCTCTGCCAGTAATAACAAAGGAATACTGGGCTCAAGAAGAAAAGATTTGCATTTGTGTTAGGGATCCCTGCATACATCTTGGGTAAAAAATGTTGTTAATCACAACGATCTTCAATTGTTTCACTGTAAAGTGAGATTAATGGCACCTCCCTATTTTACAAGGTCATTGGAAAGCTCAAGTTTGGTAATGATTGTGGAAGTGCTTTGTAAAGTACAATATATATATATATATATATATATATATATATATATATATATATTTGGAGGGGAATTACTTGTTATATTACCATCATTATTCTAAGTGGTGCTGATGAGCATACTAAAACATCTCAAACATCATTTAGTACAGTACTTTTAAACTTTTAATGTATATAAGAACCACCCGGTGATCTTGTTAAATGGCATATTCTAATTAAGTAGGTCCTAGATGGGACCCAAGAGGCTGCAGTTCTAATAAGTTCCCAGGTGATAATAATATTGCTATTTTGAACACATACTTCATGTAGGAAGGACTCAGGACAACTTACGACCCTAATAAGTGATGAATATCTAGGCCATGTCCAACCTGCAGCATAGGATGGTTTTGAATGTGGCCCAGCACAAATTCTTAATACATTATGAGTTTTCTTACAACCTTTTTTTTTTTTTTAGCTCATCAGCTATTGTTAGTGATAGTGTATTTCATGTGTTGCCAAATACAATTCTTCTTCCAGTGTGGCCTGTGGAGATCAAAAGGTTGAACACTGCTGATTTAGGCTGACCAACGTACTATTTTAAATGGGACAGAAAACAACGGTACTGTCCCATTTCAAATGGTACATATGACACCTTGACTTTAGCCCAGTGAGTCTAGGCTGATCATATGTACCATTTAAAATGGGATAGTACCATTGTTTTCTGTCCCATTTAAAACAGTACCTCTGGTCAGCCTATGAGTATCTAAAATGCTTTTATATGTGACTCTTGGAGTAAGAATCTGAACATCTTAAGTTATTTAATTTCAAACATAAAGACAGTTTGTACTGATGGCATGTGCCAAGGGCACAGGAGTCTGTCACATAACTTTGGTTGTGGACTATGGGTCTGTGACCATAAACCATAAATGCAATCAAAGAATAGTGATGAATGTCTTCTATACATTTTTTTTTCCTTTCAATTTTGCTTTGCCTTAAATACTTAGCTACCCTTTAGAGAAAATTCAATCTGGCAACTTGTTCTTGGCAGTCCTGAGAAATTATTTCCAGTAGACAAGAGCTGTGACTAAATGGCCTGAGAAGGGCCTTTCCTTTATACGTGTGCGCCAGGCCCCACAGCCTCTCAGCAGCTGTGCACACTATGAAATTCATCTTTGTCACAAATAGCAAATCACATGCTATGGAATATCACAATCTCATTATGGGATGTCATCTCACAGCACAAATACATTATTTTCACCAGATTTACAGAGAGTGCAGCCCACGTCACTGCCAGCAAGTGATGGATGGGCTCTATCTGGATGTATTTGGATGTGTGATTCACACATGGCAGGACCCTGACAAACGTGGACCACAGCCAGCCTCAGAAGGTCTCTGAAGGAGGTTTCTCCTTCACGGTCCCTTAAACATGAAACCCAGTGGTTGGAAAAATGTCTGTGACACCTAATTTAAAGGGAAGAAACAGAGGCCACCTCAAAAGTCTCCCTGTAATATTTTCTTTAGCTTCTCATGTATTAGAATTTAGACTTCACAGTAAGGGAAGTTTGGTGGGATTCATACATAACCCCATTGGATGGGCCAGCAAAGAAACATCTGATATTAAATTCCATTCTCTAGAAAAGCTTATTTAGCAAGGCATTGTATCTGACACCAGAACCACTGTGCTACAGCATTTTGGAATTTCTATGGCAAGCAAATAATCTTACCAAGAGAATAAGAAGTAAGAGAATTCCGTGTATCCTTTTATAATAGTCACCTCTTAGCCACAGGGGATGTATTCCAAGACCTGAAACCACAGATAGTACTGAAACCTATATGCACAAGTGTAATATGTGTGTTCCTATGTATACATACCTTTCCACTTAAAGAAGCTCTTGACAGCTTCTATTGGGCATATCTGAATTGCTAGTATCACTAAGTGTGTGCTTTGGGGCCATTATTAAGTAAAATAAGGCTTACTTGAATATAAATGCTGTGACATTGTAACAGTGACTGATAACCCAGGTAGCTACTAAGTGACTAATGGGTGGAGAATGGATACAGAGTAGATGCGCTGGACAAAGGAATGATTCAGGTACTGGGCAGAATGGAGTACGACAGCATAAGATTTCATCATGCAAGTGAGAATGCTGAGCAATTTGGAACTTTTACATTGTTTATTTCTGGAATTTTTCATTTAATATTTTTGGACCATGGTTCACTGTGGCTATCTGAAACCACCAAAAAAAATAAATAAATAAAACTATGGATGGAGGTACTACTACACTTGTGGCCACTTCATCTCTTGGAAAGAGAAAACAAATCTTCAAAGAAATGGAACCGTATAAATCTCATAATGGAGAATTTTAGTTTTAAAGGGATCTAAAACCCCTCATATCTTCTCTTCGATGCTTTAATCTCTTCCCACATTGTAGTTCCCTAATCTCTGCTTGATTACTTGGGGTATTAGAGAGATCATCATCTCCCAAAAAAATTTGTTTTTAATTTCTGAAATACTGGGACTATTAAAAAGTTCTTACACATGATGAGTCTATTTCTCCAATTTCTACCCACTGGTTCTAGTTCCAAGTTTTAATGGCTCACAGAATAAATCTGTCTCATCATTTTCTTAGCCTTCCACTTCTCTAGATTCTACCTTCCACCAACAGTATCTCTAATATCTAATATCACTAATGCTATGCTGGTCCTCATGAGAAATTTAATTTTATGAAGAAATAGCATCATATACTGAATTTTTAATATTTTTCAAATTTAATTGCATGTGCTTATCAGAGAGAGAAAGAGAGAGCAGAATAACAAGCAAGAGAAAGATCAATAATATCTTAAATAAAGCTGGTGTTCCGTTCACCACTTGGCCCAATGAATGTACACCTCAGGAAAAGACGAGAATCTCTTTCCTCTATTGGCTCATCTTCCAGGTTTTTCCCACAGTACAGGGAACCTACCACACTGAACAGGTTTTAAGTATTTTAGATGACTTTTTTATATTTTTTGGTATTACATGGCATCTAAACATGAGCCAATTACTTCATCTGGTAAACTACTAATATTTGGCAAATAAGTATTAATTTTAAACTAAGTAACTAAGTGTATAGGTTGTATTGCTACTATAAGAAATTACCAAAATGTAGTGACTCAAACAAACATTCATTATCTTACAGTTCTGGAGGGTCGGAAGTATGAGCATGGGTCCTGTGGGCTAAAATCAAGGTGTCAACAGGACACCTTCTGGAAGCTCCAGGGGAGACGTATTCCTCGCTCTTCCCAGCCTCTAGAGGCTGCCTGCATTCCTTGTGTCATGGCCATTCAACAAGGACACCCCTACAGCCTCTGCTTCCGTCATCACATCTCCTCTGACTGTCTCTCCTGCCCCCCCCTCTTACAAGGACTCTTGTGATGTGTTAGGCCCACTGGGCAATCCAGGCCAGTCTCAAACTCCTTAACTGAATTACATCGGTAAAGTCCCTTTTGCTACATAAGATAACATTTTCTCAGGTTTCGAGGATTAGGATGGATACTTCATTGGGGTGGGGGCCATTATTCAGCCTACTATATAATAAGTTAAAGCAGAGGTAATTCTGTATTTTCTAACATAAATGTGTATTTCCTGGCCTATAAAGACAGTAGAGTGAGGAAAGCACAGGTGCCCCAGATTCTGATCTTAGCATCTCTCCAACTGTGTACTGTGGGATTGAGGGTAACTCATTTTCAGAGCTGAAACAAGGGTGCAATGAGGCACTTAGGGAGCAAAAGTTAAGGCAGCACTCACACTCAGGTGCGACCCAACTTATACTTGCACAACCCTGAGAGTGAAGGCCTCCTTAAATTCTTAGCTCCAGGCACCTGGCTTGCTTTATCCTGGGTCTGCATCACTTTATCTGCTTCTTGGTTTTCTCCTCTGTAAAGCTAGCGCTAAAGTTTATAATCATTACTCATCTTTATCTTGCTTTTTTGTTTCACTCTGTTTCATAAGAAACAAATAAACTAGTGAACATGAAAGCACTTTGTCAACAGTAAACTGCAATTCACGCCATTATACGACAGCTAAGAGTTTTTTAAACCATGAGGGCCAAATAAGTTATACTTCCTACTTTTCGTCCAATTAATATACAAGAATTGATACATACGTTTACAAAGAGAAATCAGGAATGTCCAAAAGAAACTATTAGTGAATGGCAATGGTGCTTCAGCCGTAGCTGCACAAGGGAATCACCCCGGGAGCCTTACCAAGGGCCCATGCCTGGGCCTCAGCCCCAGAATTTTATGTCATTGGTGTGGGATGCAGCCCAGGCACTGGGATTTTTTAAAACTCCCCAGCTGACTCTAATGTGCAGCCAATGTTGAGAACTGCTGGTTGACGACTACTTTAGAAGCCTTAGAAATGTGTTTTGAATTGATTTACATTTCATGGAGAGTAGAGGACACACTTTTCCTATTTGTAGAATTTATTCCATAGAATCAATGTGACAGGCAAAATTCACAAAATCATTTTCTGATTCATACACAAAACATTTTTATTAACATATAGGAGACATCTAAACATCAAAATGCAAGTAAATGCTATTTTTGACCAAAAAATAAATAAAATGATATTGTGAATAGGTAAAAAAAAATTAAAATTAAAAATAAAAGAAGAGCCTAACACAGTGTCTCCTACGTAGATTAAATCCTGTCTAATACAGAGGTTTTTGATCTTGGCCCTGGCAGTGGTTCTAGATCTTGGCAGCCTGTTAGAATGAACTAGAGAGCTTTTAAAAGCCTCAGTACATCTCAGAGCAGTTAAGTTAGAATCTCTGAGGATGGCACCTGGCATTAGATTTAAAAAATCTCCCCATGTGACTTCCATGTGCAACAAAGTCAGAACCCCTAACCTAATTCACTTGAACTCAGAATCAATACAACCAGCACTTATTGAGAACAGAACATTTATTATCAGAGACCACAGAGAAGTAGCTCCTTACCCATAAGAGGCACCAGCACAGTGAAGGAGAAAACATGGCAACATGTAGTTCAAAAAGGTGAGAACAAAATGCAGTGAGAGCATAAGGGAAGGCAAGCATGCCATTTTTCCTTAGACAAGGCATGGGGGAGAGGAATAGAACCGACCACTGCTGGGTTCAGCAAGGACTTCTGTGAAGGTGAGACCTGAGCTGGGCCTGTGATGAGAAGGGCACCTCCAGGAGATGCTATTGAATGGAGAGAGGATCAGAAGCCTAAATGAATGTAAGATTGCTAATTTTCTCAGTTGGTGTAGAATTATCTAAAAAAATATCTTATTGAATAGAGAGAATTTTAGTATTTATCAAATTATTTAAACACATCCTTGAAACACTAGTCAGCAATAAAAAGGACCCACCTATTGATAAACACACAAAAAGGATGGATCTTAAGGAAATTATGCTGAGTGGAAACAGCTAATCGCAAAACACTGCACAGTGTCTGGCAGAAGTAACACCCAGACTTGAATTATGATTTTATTACAAAATCATAATCATACATGATTATGGTTACACAAATAATGCCCCTTTTGTATGAGCTGATAATCTATACCAAATGTTTTATTAAAAAATCATAAGCATGTATGGTTATGATTTTTTAATAAAGTCATAACTCAAGTTTGGGCATTAACCTCTGTATTCTGTGTGATACCATTTATATGACATTCTTGAAATGACAGCATTACAGAGAATAGGTTAGAGGTTTCCAGCAATTAAGGCTGGGGGAGCAGGGTGAGAAGAAAGATGTATGAATATAAAAACTTAGCAAGAGAAAGATCATTGTGATGATAGATTCATTCTATAGCTTGATTGCAGAAGTTAGATCAATATACATGTGATAAAATGGCATAAAACTTCATATATGCTTACATTTTACCAAATGTCAATTTCCTGGTTTGGGTACTATATCAAATATATTAAATATATATTAAATATATAAATATATATATGATATGGTACTATATAAAATATATTAGACATCTATTTTCTATATTATACTATATTGGCTATATTATATATTTTATACATGTATATAAATACATACACACGCATGCACACACACACATATATATAAAATAAAGTGTGCCCAATGGAGAGAACTGAAAGAAACATACACCGAACCTCTGCATACTATCTTGGCAATTTTCTGTGCATCTGCAATTATTTAAAAATTAAAAGTTTATTTTTAATAAACTAGTAAAATAAAATAAAATAGATTGTTACAAAAGAAACCCCACAATCCTAACATTACTAGTGTAAATCAAAAGGTGGTTTTGGGCCTTGGAAAAAAAGAAACAAAAAAATTATTGGTTTTCCTTTTATTCCCACATTTCCTCTTTATTTTTCTTTCCCTCTTCCTTCTTTTTTTCCTTCCTTTCTCTTACCTCTTCTTTTTTTTTCTCACATTCTAACTTCTTTTCCAAAATTACAGCTTGAAGAATACTTTTTTTTTATTGTTAGACTTATTGGAGTGACAATTGTTAACAAGAATTACATAGGTCCCAAGTGTACAGTGCTATAGTGCATCATCGATATGTTGCGTTGTGTGTTCACCACCCAGTGTCAGTTCTCTTTCCATCACCATATATTTGGCTCCTCCTCCTTCCTCTGCCATCCTCTTCTTCCTCTCCCTCACTCTCCCTTGAAGAATACATTTTAAGATTATTCAAAATAATACAATGAAGAAAAAATAATAGTGGGATTAAATAATAACAAAAAGTTAATGATGCTCCAAAATGTCTCAGTTGTTACTAGGGTACAAGCCTATTCTGAAAATTTAGTTTATAATTTACACAGCAGGAAACTCATATACTGTTTTATTAATATGCTAGCTCTGGGCTAAAATAAGAACCAAATAACATCTCAATTACAACCACTTTAGCTCCTTTAATCTATTGGTGATGTATTAACAACAAAGAACAATCTTTTGGGATGAGAATGAAAAATATAGTTTATTTAGCTTGGAAAGAGAAGTCACATTAGGTGGTGAACTTATTATACATCAAGTTGACAATGCACTGTAGAATTATATGCCTGAAACCTATGTAATCCTTGCTAACAGATGTCACCCCAATAAGTCTAACAATAAAAATGAATTAAAAAAAAAAAAAAAAAAAAGAAAAATATAGTTTAAATTTTAGAACTTAAAATAGTTATGTATTCATAAAATTTATTACAGACTGATATTTTAAACTATGCTTTGCTGAAAACTTATTAATATATAAAATAATTCTTTGTGGAGAGAATTCCTATAGTAACTTCATTAATACATCTAACAAGATATATTATTAGGTATCTAATATATCTAATATACCTCTGTTGTAGCTAAGTGCCCTTGAAGAATTCTCCTATAAAGAAAATCACATTTTTCTTTTGATTTCCAATTTGACAACAAAAACAAGTTTGTTCTACCAATTCTTATAAAGAAATCATTGCTTGATCTTGATATATTATGATTTGTATTTCCAAGTATATAAGAAACACGCACCTAAAATTTTTCAAAGGGATAAGCAGGCTTTGTTCAAACAACAACAACAAAAAATAGAGAATTACATACTTCAGGGGAACTAAAAATATTTCATTGAAGAGAATATGAATATTTCTTAAGGAAAAAGAAGTAACTAATTATACTAAGAAATTTAATGAGATTATCGCATACCTTAATGGTTCTGGAGCCACTGTGGACTTTTTTTTTAATTGTTAGGGAGACCTGTACACTTTAAAGAAAATGGATAATGGCCCACTAGGTTATTGGAAGCCATTTTATTAAGTTCCTCCAACTCAAAGCAATCAAAGAATGTCAAATTATGCCAAATCTAGAAAATCAAGTTGTGGATTTAAAGAGACACTGAGCCTTCTTGAAAGTGAAATATAAAGCAAACTGTGCCAAGAGATACTTTCAAACAATGAAATCCTAGACCAAGTTTCAAATCCTAGGATGCCTGGGTCACCCCCTTGTGCAAGAATCTCTTGCTGGCAGCAATAAAATGTGATGTGATGGAGAGCCAAGCTAGAGAGAACAGAGGACCCAGATGATCAATTCTGTCATTGGAGACCCTCTGCAGTCTGGCAGGGACTTTCTTTCCAACTTTTCTCTTGCTAACCCCTGTCCATCTCTCTCATTGAACTACCTACAATTCTCTTTAGTCCTGATCTTTCCCAGTGCTCTCCATTCTCGGTACCTTCCCAACAGCAGGTATTACCCCTGCTAGAAAGGCTTCCTTACTCACTCTGCATCTTTTTGAACATATGCTATCTGCCCTGGGCAGAGAAAAAGATAGGCAGGGTCCCTGCCTTGATGGAGCTTAACCGTAAGAGGGAGAGAGGGATAATATATAAGTAAATAATTACACAAGGTAATTTGGATTTTGATAAGAGCTATGAAGGAAATTAATAGAACAATGTGTAGAGATTCGCTGGGGCAAAGAGGCAGGGTTAGTGTACATAAACAGGGCATTAGGGAAGGTGTCTCTGAAAACATGACATTAAACTGAGAACTGAAGAATAAAAAGGAGCCTGCTGTGCAAAGAACAGGAAAAGAGCTTCCCAGGCTGGGGGAAAAAATGTGAAGGCTTTGTGATGGGTATAGAATTGTTAAATTCAGACAATTAAATTGAAATGAAAATGGCCAGAATATGATCATTGATGCCAAGTGAGGTCAGAGGGGTGGGATTATATAAAGTCATGTAGGATCTACCAGGCCATGGGAAAGAGTTTATGTTTTATTTTTAGTGAGGTAGGAAGTCATTGAATAATTTAAAGCATAGGAGTAACATGATCAAATTTGTATTTTAAAACTATTACTCTGTTCGCAGTAGAGAGAGAACATTTTAATTGGGGAAAAACAGAGTCAGGAAGATCTATTAGGAAGTTATTGCCATGGACCAGGTAAGAGAGAAAAATGACTTGGATTAAGGTGATAATGATGGAGAATAAAAAATGTAGATGTATTCTAGTTATATTTTGAAGGTAGAACCAACAACTCTAGTAGAAGAATTGGTCTTAAAGGATAACAGAAAGGAAGAAATACAGGATGATTTCTGGTTTGGGGACCAATGCACTGCTACACTCCTACCTGTTTAGTTTCCTATCTATACTGAAATATTTATACGCTTGGAACAAAAATTCCACTTCTGTGTGTCTCTCAAGGAAATGCTGACAAAAAGGCATGTGCTAAAATATTTAGCATAGCATTGTTCGTGATAGCAAAAATTGAGATCAACCTAAGTCTTAACAAAAAAGAGAGTGCCTTCGTAAACTACATCCATAACAAAATTTCTGACAATCGTTGATGGAGAGTTCTAATGTTGTGAAATGAGAAAAATCACAAAGCCATATTGTCAAGTAAGAAAAAAGTCATTATAGAATAACATATAATGTAATTTCATTTATGGGAAATGGTAATATTGCACCAAGGTAAATACATACTCGTATGTAAACAAATCTATAAAAATGTGACTCCATAAAATTAGCTCGGAGGAAATCCTATTGCTTTATTTTACAGAAGACAGAAGCAACAACCAAAGGAGTTGAAATGCCTTACCGAAATTGTGTAGCTAGTTGAGGCTGAACCCAGATTTCCTGGCTCTTAGAGATGTTAACTTCTGTCTTAGTTTAAGCTGCTATTTAAAAAAATACCATAGATGGTGTGGCTTATAAACAACAGAAATTTATTTCTCTAAGTTCTGGAGGCTGGAAGCCCATGATCAGGTGGCCAGGATGGTTGGTTTCTGGTGAGAGCCACTTTCTCACTTGCAGACTGCCATTTTCCCATTGTATACTTCCATGGTGGGGAGAAGCCCCATGGAGGGGCCTCTTTAAAGAGAGCACTGATCCCATTCATGAGGGCTCCCCCCTCATGACCTTATCACATCTGAAACACCTCACTCTTGATACCGTCACATTGGGGGTTAGAATTTCAACATATGAATTTGGAGGGTGACACAAACATTCATGCATAACATCATGTTGGTATCTTTTGTTAATATACTACATGCAGGTTTAGTTTCATTTATTAACATATCTGGCTGCAATGTGTGGATTTTTTAAGATAAGATGTATAAAGCTAGTCTATATATAAAGGACACATGGATATTTCTCTCTAGCTATTGGAGTAAGAAAGGATGGCTCCAAGGAATTTAGAGTAAGCCAGAGAGTTCTTCAATAAGTAGAAAATCTACTAAGAACAGGAAGGACTTATGGAACCTAAGATCTCACACACACACCAGGTAGAAAAAGACTCTAACAGTATGGGCTAAACTGATGGATTAGCCACATATTCTAAGGAATTAATTGACTTCCATGACCTATTTCCTGAGAGATGATGCTTCGGCATGATACCCCTAATTAAATAATGATTTTAAGGTATCATGAAGTAAATAGTAAACTGAGGCAGAATTTTCTGTGGCCAAGATTTGATGGACATGGGAATGGGAAGAGTAATCTAGGAGACAAAAGGAGGAAATAAACAGAGAAGAAAATAAGAGTACAAGACTGTGGTTTTGATTTTTCTTTTTTCCTTATTGCATTTCATCCAGTCTGCAGCTGGTTCTTTCACATAGGAATAAGGCCAGTGTTAATCCTGCTACACAGACTTCAATTCATTCCTCGGGGGAACTATCATGGGGACTGAGCAGTGAGAAATGCTTCTCCCACACTATCCCTTCCATGGAGAGGGCTCTTTGCTGCCATAGCAGCCAAGTCCCTCCCCTGCTTCTGCCTTACTCCTTCCTGTGGAGGAGAGGGGATGCATCTGATTGATTGGGACTAAGAGATGAACCTGAATAGGCTTGGCCCTTCACCTCCCCTTTTCTATTTTGAGATCCAATCTTTCTGCAGGAAGCATGCATTCTGCTCTACTCCTCAATGACCTGAGTTTTACACAGGCAAATGTTCTTACAAAGGCAGGGTCTGTGTGGTAAATCTTTCTATTTCTGGGATTCAGTATTAGTAAGCCCTCTAGCCCATAAATAGAAACCACAAGACATTCTCTGCCCTCAGCTTCCTTGATAATAAAATATGTTGGCCTCCCACCTGCTTTAAGTCTTACACTCCTCTTGGTTCAGAACCCAACTGGACAAGAGGGGGCTATTTTGGGGGCCTGCTCAAACCTGGACAACTATACATGGAATGGCAGAGAATAGTCCTCCGGCCAAACTGGATTTAGTGCCAATGACTTGGGATGTGGTAGGAGCGTACTATCTGACACTAGTCTACTGAGATGTGTTCAAGTCAGAAGACAATCAGCATATTTTTCAGGGATTTTTGAACAAATGCCACTATAGAAATAAACACTCTATTAATACTAGAAATTTGTGTGCACTAAATGTAATTAAAATATTTTTATTTCAATGAAAATAAGTCTTACTGCCCAGATGACTTTAAATTTAGGAAAAATGGCAGCTGAGTCTCCCTTGCTGTCACCTGGAAGATACGCTCTCTCTTGCCTCCATTCCCGAAATGCTTCCTCTGCATCACTCCAGCCATTTATCACAAACAGCCTTCCATGGCGCAGCTGCGAATATGTCTTCTCCGCCATTTCTAGTGCTGTTAGCTACTGCAACCCAGGGGCCTTATCTTATTCATGGTTTTGTGCTTTGCAGCATCTATTATAGAGATTTGCAATTTGTAGATAGCAAGGAAATGCAATTTAAAAATGTTTAAAAACAAGCAGATCATAAACCAAAAGACTTAAAGTTGAGGGCAAATCACATTGTGTACTTTTCCCTTCCATAGTCATTTAATTACGTATTTGGAAATCAATAGAAATCAAGCGTAGTTTTGAAGAGAACAAATTTCAAAAGAACATCTTTGGCATCTACGAAAGGTGGAAAGAGGTAGGGGAAGAGCTACTTGTACTATGTTATTTCACATTTCTCAATATTTCTTAAACTTAATACCCTATATCTTGTACTCCGCCAACATGATACAGGAACCGATCCCCCTACAAAACTTTCCCCCTGCATCACATTCCTAAATGGTACCTTAGGTGAACTCATGAAAACTTCTATCAACACAGTCTGCCCACAAAGCTCTTTGGGGGTCATGTGGTACTCCTCCCTGCCACAGCTGCCCAGTGCATGACCAAGGCTCCTAAGCACATTGTCTTAGAGCTCCCAAAGCTGCATTCTCAACCTGCCAAATAGATCAAGAGGGGTCCTCATATAGGAGGGGCATACTGCTGAGGAAACTACCATATTTTTCGGTGTATAAGACACCCCCTTGTATAAGATGATCCCTATTTTTCTAACCCAACATTAAGAAACCCGCTCAACTGGTTACTTCCATGTATAAGACAACCACCAATTTTTGGTTTAACAATTTTTGACAAAAGTATTGTCTTATACATGGAAAAATACAGTACTTCACTTTCCTGTACCACATCACTTGGGCTCAAAGAAAGGATGCTTGTATTCATTGTCTCCTGGAGAACTGCAGAAAAACAATTCCTTCAGCCTCTGCCCAGACCCCCATCCTTTCTCTCCATCCCTTCCCCTGCTAGATGCATGTACAAGCCTCTCCCTCACTTCCTTTCAGAAGGAAGAAAACCTCTCCTGAAAATTCATGCATGGAGAACCTGTTGTCACATGAGCTGTGTCCCAAAGCACTTAAACAAGATCCCTCCCTACATCCACTCATTATTGCCTCAGGCCTTGCCTTATCATGCACCAATTGGCGAGAGAAACAGCATAGAGCCTCATAAGCCCTTGAGAACCTATTCCAAATTAACTGTACATTGCATCTAGCTCTGAGTCTCTGGGCTGAGAAATTTGTCACTTCCAGTCCCATCTCAGTGCTCCTGTAGGCAAGTCATTGCTCGGTTCCATTTGTAGCTCGAACTTGGCCACTGAGAGGTAGGAATTAATGAAGGAGTGTGAGAGTGGTGTAAAGAGCCCTGGGTAAATGTGAACTCCGTGGTCCCTCACTCTAGTCCCAGTTGTGCTGCTATCTTCGTATGACCTTGGAAAAGTAACTCCCTCCACTGGCTCCTCAGTTTTGCCATGTGTACCTAAGGTGGTTAGAACTCATGGTCATATTGATCACATTGACACACTAAGAATAAATGACAGCTTATTAGAAATACTAAATATTAATTATTGGGTTCTAGTTAAGTCTCATGGGGTCATTCACACAGGATCCATATAATCCCATGCTCATTTGTGTATTCAAACTTGAGCCAATTTAAGATTATACAAACCCAGGAATACTCAGGTCAGAAGTCCTATTCATAACCTTTTAAAATAAGAAAATATCTTGCTGCAGGCTTGCCTACCACATGAAGACAAAGACAAAAACAAAGGGGCTGAGAATGAATTCAGTAGGAGCAACATTTATTGTCCGTTCTGGAACACCCACACCTGCAGTAGAAATTTAGTAGCCAATGGACTATTTCTGTTCTAAGCCATGATCTTTTCCTTGGGTGAGGAAATACACTGAAGCATTGGGTTTTATCTGAGACTCAGGGAAAACCAAGTTGCAAAGGCATAATGGAACTGTGGTTTGCATAGCAAAGCAGCACTGATCAATCCTTGACTTGAGCTACAGGGGGCCTTTCCACTGCACAAGTCACATTTGTGATAAATTATACCCCTTCTTCTCTCAGTGAGAGGCTAGGCTTAAATTCATTAATTTTATTGATTTATAGTCTGTGCAAGATAAAAGCCATGTGATTGCATGGCTAACCCTGGTAATACCCCATGTTTCTTGACAGGTTTTCTGATAGGTCCAGGAGTTGTTATTTTGTTGTTGTTGTTGTTTTATTTTTTTGTTTCTTCTAGGTCATATCTTCAATAGCCAGCATCAGTCTTCTCATGGGAGCTCAGAATACAAGAATGTTCAGGGGTTGCCCATGGTAACTCTCTCTTCCCAGCACAATGATTCACTTTATTAATTCTTCTCTAAATATCATGCAATTGGAGAGAACCCATCCAAGTGACAGGGAACCCACAACCTCGTGTCAATTCCTTTCATTTTTGGATGACTCCAATGGTCAGGAAATCCTAAAGAATCATGAGTCTAAAACCTGCCTTCCTACTCCGGTTCCAAAATTACTGCCTTAACTTATAAACTCTTAGCCTTCCTCCTCTCACAGTAAATACCTGATAAATAGTACATATGGCACAGGTATTATACTGAAGAAGTTCACTGTAGTATATCAAGACCTTGGAATTTAAAGGAAGGCTGGCCTGAGGTGAAGTGTGAAGTGTAACATTGGGCAAATTATTTTCTAAATCTCCATTTCCTTATCCATACTTTACAGTGCTGAAAAGATGAGATCATGGAAACCACACACTTAAGACAATGACTGATAGTAAACACTCATAATAGTTATTATTAGCATTACCATCAATAATTATTTCTGGTAATTCCGTCTTCAATTGGAAGACTATCAGGCATATACTGAAAGAAGATAGACAAAAATAACCTGTTGAGAGAGTTAACAATAGAAAAACTCTAATTGATGGCAGGAACTCTGTCATAGCTCAGCTCCTAATCTCTTGTGCATAACATAGTGCTTAGTACTTTTCTAAAACCCTTTGCAATATTGGACCCATTTCACTATTACTTATGTAGATCATATCACAATCCATTACTCCTACCAATCAATGATCATAGAGCTGAGACAGATCCATCATCAATATTTCACATACACTGAAACTAAGACAGAGAGAGAAAGGAATATAGCCAAGGTCATCTGCATTTTTAGTAGAAGAACAAGAACCAAAAAAAAGAACTCTGACTCCCAAGTTAGAATTCCATTTACTCTACTATGCTGTTAGAAGAGGCCAAGAAATTTGTAAATATACAACATCTTTGGCATTTGAGCTCTATTCTGTGAGGATAACTAAATGTGCAGCCTCCCCTTACTTTTGCTAGAGGTATTTAGAGATTCATTGTCATTTCTTTCCTCTGCTTCCCACCCTAGATTTCCCATTGATTTTCTCCTGATCTTCATCTAGTATTGTATCACTTGTATCAATCAGGCCTCTTTGAGTGCATGTGACAGGAAACCAATTAAAACTAAATAAGTAGGCTGACTTGATGTGCTGTTTTTAAATGAGACAGAAAACAAGGGTACTGTCCCATTTCGAGATGCACGTCTCATCAGCCTACGGACACCTTGAATTTAGCCCAATGAGACTAGGCTGACTGGAACAGTTACATTGTTTTCTGGCCCATTTAAAATGGTACATCTGGTCAGCCTATAATGAAGGCAAATGGAAATTATTGGGGAAAATTGTTAAGTGTGTTCCAGAAGTGAATAAAGTATTGACTTTGAAAAGAAAAGAAATTTCTGGGGTTCATGGACCTTCTGCCCAGAGTACTGCCATTAATGCCACATGATTCCAATGACATCTGGTCTCTGTCTCTTTTGTTCTTAGTTTTAAATGGAAGAGAGAAAGACAGAGAGATAGACAGACAGAGAGGGATGAGATGGGCCCAGTTTGGGTCCAGTTTCTACCCTTGGACCAGTTTGCTATTGTGACAGTTGGAAGGTTACCTACACTATATAGCTCTCTGCCTAGAATAAGTATGGGGAGCTCTACCTAAAGAATGAAAAACCATTGTAAGCAGGGCAGCTACCCCAAGAGGTGTGCAGTAATTCTGCTATGTGTCCCTCCAAGCACACTGTGAATTTCTAGAAGGCACTCTGTCCATTCACCTTCAGACAGAATTTTCAAGCCCTTTCCTTGCCTTGTGTGTAGTAAGAACATTTGTGGATTTTACTGTATGAGATCTGCAGTTTCTCTTCACCCAGACATGCCAAGCCAAACTGAAAAGGCTATGGTACCCAACTAACAAAAAAAAGTCCTCTGCAATGTTTTTGCTCACTTGGAAAACATACGTCATATACAACTGCGTACACAAGTACGACATCCTGGCCCATACATTAGTAATATATCCTGGCTCCAAGGAAAGTTATCCAATCATGCTTCCCTCTCCAGCCTCCTGTAAGGACGGGTCTCCTTTCTCAGGCAACTTTCCTGCTGAAATCATCTCCCCCTGACAGCATGGCACATCCCCTCAGCTCTTCTGTGGTTGAAATGGAGGCCTGCTGGGCTTAGGTCATTAGGATTCACAACTTCTCCCTTCATATGACAGAAATCAAGAGGCCATATTCTCTTCTCCTGAGAAAAAGTCCCAATTAAATGTGCTCATTAAAGCCCTGTGATCCACCCGCTTTCCTCAAATTTGTAATGAAGATAGATCACTTTCCTCTGGCCTGAAGCCTTGCTGGGGAGTGCTTGGCCCCGGCTGAGGTCGGCACTGACCACCAGAACCTTATGAGATGTACCAGGCATATTTCACTGTCAAGTGCCAGATTTTCACTGCTGCCCCTCCAGCTGGTTATCAGATGCTGGCAGGCAACTGCAGGAACCACAGGAACAAAATACCACAGCTTATCCAGAATCAAAAGAGTGATAACAAATGAAGATAAAATTGGGGTTTAAACCAGCCCAGTCCCAGTCCCTCACTGACCCCATCCACCAGCCCTGGCTTTGTAAGTATAGGTTATAAGGCTGTGCGGTAGGTAGGGAGACAGGACAGAAGATCGGAACACCTGAGTCTGCCCACAGGCCCTGACCCTAGCTGGTTTATTGTCTTTCGGCCTCAGGTACCTTGTGTGAAAAGAAGACACTGGTGAGGTCTTGCAGTTCACTGATTTTATTTTAAGGTGTGGTCCCAACAAACTTCACTATCACTGACACAACCACCCCCATTAGCTAGTATTTATTAATAAATATTTGCTCTTTGTCAGACACTGTTATGAGCTTAGTTGCTGTGTATGAGTTCACCTAATCCTTCTAACAACCCTGTAAAGGAATTTAGTAGTAGTAGTATTCTTGTTTTATAGATGAAGAAACTGAGAAACTGAGATTTAAAGAGTAAAATAACTTGACCCAGGTTACATCTGTCAGTAACTGACAGAACTTTAGAACCCATGTTCTCACGTCTGTGGTGCCCCAATTATATCTCAGTTACCAAAACCAATATGGTGATGCTAAGCTTCCTTTATGGCCTCCTTCTGCCCCAAACACTTGGTTTCTGGTACCAAGTACATGATTTTATTTCCTTCAAATTGGTTCTCTCTTTCTGTACTAAATGACCATTTTATCCCAATTAAAAATCAGCTCATCTCTGCCTTCTAAAAACCACCACGGTATAGTTAATCTGTATTTGCTCTGATCTTCATAAATTCACCACCACAATTCCCATTTGGTAATGAATGTGTTGCCTCACTAAGTCATTATTTTTATTATTATCATTTATCTCTTGATCATCTTTTACTATTTATGTCCTATCTCACCAACCAGAAGGAATTACCTTGAGGATGAGGACATGGATCATACTTCTTGGAACTACTCTGAGCCCCTAACACAAAGCCTTGTGCCAATCACTAAATGTTAACTGAGTTTGTGTAGCTTCTTCCCCAGCTACAGCTCAAACTATACTTCACATTAGTCAGTGTCTATGTGGCTATAGGTGACATCTTGGGAGACTATGGTATTAGAGTAGTCAGCCAGAAGCCTGGTGACTTTTATCACAGGAAGGACTGGGAAAGGGAACTCTGCCCTACACCCATGTTCCTGTGCCAGCCTAGGTATGTTAGTTGTGCCAGAGCCTCACCATGTCTGCACACCTCCATGTGTCTGATGGTATCAGGGCAAGCTTTTCTGGTCACGAGAGCCAAGAAAACACAGCTGGCAAATGTGGGAAAGATGGTACCAGGCACCTGCCCGCTTAGATCAGCTTTCTGTGCCAGCTTCTCATTTCGTATCAAGACCTACAGTGAGAGTAGGGCATAACTGTATCTTTTCTCCTCTCCAAAAGCTTGTCTGTGGGTGTCAGGTTTGTAATGGTCATCTCCTGAGCTGTCAGTCCACAGCACCTGCAGCTCAAACAACCAAATCCAGAAGTTGCCAAGACCTTGGCACTCTCAGGGTATAAGAGCAATGCCAAGAGCAGAGTGGGTGATGAGTGCCCAGGTTATCTTGTTACCACCTCTTGGAGCTTCCAATACCCTAGTGCTGAAGGAAAGCTGAAAGGTTTTCCAGGTGCATTGTATTTTATAAGCATCATGGATTTCAGTAAACAAAGGTGATATAAAATGATTCAGCAAATTGTGAAGAGCTTGATAATTTTCAGGGGAGATAATGTCCTTTTATTGCTTCCACAATATTGAGTTATTGACAACTTTCAGTATGTTTTTACACAACTGCTCCTCAGTTTTACTGACAACAAGACAAGTTAAAGTAACTTAGGCTACAGCAAGACGAGAAGGTTCTAGCCATAGTTTTTAAAGTGTACTCCTCCTAAGACTGCTTTGATGAAGGTAGTGAACAGGAGGCTCTGAACAGGGGAAAATAGTAACAACAAAAATAAATATAAATACATTTTTATTATTTAAATTTCTGTAAATATAATTGACATTTTAAAACAAAAATAGTAACACTAAACTATGGGGTTTATGACATATGTAGACATAAATGTATGATAATCTAAGCAACAGAATAAATGAACAATCAAAACAGAAAACAAAAACACAAATAAAACCCTCAATTAAAAAATGGGTAGATCATCATGCTAAGTGAAATAAGCCAGACAGAAAAAACCAAGAACTACATGATACCACTCATATATGGAACATAAAATGGAAAATGACAAAGAAACAAAACTCATGGACACAGTCAATAATTTAGTAGTTATCTGAGGGTAAGCAGGGAGGGAGTTGTGGGAGAAGGGGCTAATCTATGAATTACTAAGCAATTTCAATGAATACCCAGCAGAAATTGAATTTCTTTAAATTTCTTTAAATTTCTTTAAAAAGAAATTGACAAGCTGACTCATCTGGAAATGTCAAAACAACTTCGAAGAACAAAGTTGGAGGACTTACACTACCTGACTTCAAAATTTACCATACAGTTACAGTAATCGAGACAGGATAATAGTTGTATAAAAATAAGTAGAACATAGCAGAATAGAAAATCTAGATATAGGGTAATTGATTTTTGACATAGGAGTAAAAGTAATTCAAAGAAGACGGGATCGTCTCTTCAACAAATGGACTGGGAAAATTGAATATCCATAAGCAAAAAAAGTGAACTTTGCTCCACACCTCACAACATATACAGAAGTAAATTCAAAATGAATCCTAGACTTAAGTGTAAAACCTAAAACTATAAAACTTCCAGAAAAAAAATAGGAGAATAATCTTTGTGGCCTTGAGTTCAGCAAAGATTTCCTAGATCTGACACCACAGAGGTGTGAGTGCCATGAAGAATGTTTGACAGGTACTAAGTACTCAAAAATGTATTTGTCAAATTAGTGAATGGAACATTAAAAGGAAGACCATTTCTATCCTGCCTACTTCACAGGACTCTTATAAGGCAGGAGAAGAAATGACTTTGAAACTATGCATTCAAAAATATAAAGGTATTGACATTTTTATTATTTTTAATGTGATGTAGCTCAGAATTCAATGTTGATTGCATAGTTAAATGCTGAATGGGTAATGAACACAGCTTAACTGGCCTAGACTGATCGATCAGCTATAGTTTAATCTGTTTTTTTCAATCAGGGGTTCTTATTTGCAGAAGTTGGCAGGTAGAGGGGGTGGGGTGGAGGCGCGGTAGGGGTGGAACACCACCTGTGACAGATTTAAGTAAAAGAGGAACTCACTGAAAGGATTCTGAGCAGAGTGGCTCACAGAATCCCAGGAAGCCTGAATAAACAGGAAGGACCACTGCCACCACATTATCCATCTGATACCCCAAGGACCCCATGCCCCTCCAAGAACACTGGATGCCAGATAAGCACACTGTACTCTTCGGGACAAGGGAGCCCACAATGGTCAGAAGGTGCTGCTGTGGCTGCCACCTGACTCTGGAACAGATTCTTGGCAGCCCCTGAAGCCAGCTAGTCACAAAGTCCCCAATTAGTCTTGGTGGCCCTGGATTCCCTCATGTGCCTAGTGCTAGGCACAAGAGAAAAGGGGAAGCAAATGTTTGGGTTTCTCAATGTCTACAGTGGAAAACAAGCTCTATCTCCCACCGAGACTAATGAGGTGGAAAATTCCCCCTCAGGTGAAGGTTGTTCAGATCCATTGCAGTCACAAAAGAGACAAATGTTTAAAACATCTGAAATATTTATCAACAGGAAAAGAACATTCCCCACATAGGGTGCCTTATATAACTAAGCACTTCAGCTTCTAAAAATTCAACTGGGAATAAAGATTATGGGCTACCTAATCCAGCGCCTTTCTTTTACAGGTGAGAAGACAGGGATTTAAAGAGGGTTGGTAACCCACCCAGGTTCACGGCTGGACCAGAACTCAAGTTTCCTGGTTCAGATCCAACCAATTGTCTTTCCATTCCATCGCACTGCCTTCCCAGACAAAGAACAGAATCCCTTCTTTGACAAAATAGGTGAGATGCCAATGTTCGTTTTTACAAGGTAGCTTGATTTCATTTATTGTGAAGATCACGAGATTAAATAGATGTAGAGAGGATCCCCTCCCTCTCAAGATTCAGATTCAGTCAGTATTATATACATTAACCACCTAGTATAACAGCAGACACTGAGATGGTGTTTTCCTTAATGTAGCAGGAAGGCTAGGGATCTGTCTGGACCGGAAACAATTGGTAAAGGGGACTAGAGCACTGCAGAGCTTCTCTCACCATCTGTCACCTCTGCTTCCCTCTCATCATCACACCATTCTCCTTTTTTTGATAGATACCTCTGTATCTGGTTCCCTTAGCTGAAAACAAGATCTGCAATAACGGTGGAAAATTATGTTACTGTGTCAATAGGCAGCCCAGGTCCCTTACTCCCAGTACTACATTCCCAAGGAAGAAGAAATTGGCCCAGGTGTCCGTCTGTCCCTGGCCCCTCAACTGTAGCCAAGGGTTCAGAATTGCATTGTATCACATGACTGCTCCCTGAGTAACTACAGAGATGGGGAGGGCGGTTCCAGGAAAAGCTGGGAAATGCTCAGACAAAACTACACATACATGAATCAGCTCAACACATTAGCCTCCTTCATTCATTTATTCATTAAGTACTTGCTAAATGATGCTGCTCTCTAGGCCCTAGTTTAAGTAATAGGGATATAACAGTAGACAACATAAGCCAAGAAAACTTTAAAAAGTAAATAAACCAGGAAATACATTGTGCATCAGATAGCAGTAAGAGCTATGGAAAAAATAAAGCAAGATGAAGAGTAAGGGTGGGAGGGAGGAGGGTCAATATGTGCATACACACACACACACACACACACACACACACACTAGTTGATGTAGCTTGGACAGAGAATAGCCTCATTTAGAAGAGGATATTTGAGTTGAAATCTGAAGCAATGAGGTAAAAGCATTCCTGGCAGAAAGACAGCAAGTGCAAAGACCCTGAGGCCAGAATGTGCCTTGTGTGTTCACGAAATAGCAAAGGGGTTGAAAGGGCTCTAACGGAGAGAGAAAGGGTGCCCAGGAGATGATGTCTGAGAGGTGGGGAGAAGCAGATCACGCAGGGCCTCAGGCTTTCCAAACCACTATAAGGACTCTGGCTTTGACTTTGAATGAAGTGGAAAGCCCTTGCAAGTTTCTGAGACTAGAAGTAACATAATCTCACAGATGTCTATTGTACTGAGAGTGTAGTAGGAAAAGAGGGTGGTAGTTGAGAAGGTGATCAAACTTTGGATTTATTTTGAAGGTGGAACTGACAAGATATGCTAATTGATTGAATATGAGACATGAGAGAGGGGGGATTTGATGATGAATTTTTACCTAAGCATATAGAAAGATACAGTTGCCATGTACTGTAAGGAGGAAGACTACAAAAGAAGCAGATCAGTGAGGTGAAGAGAAGAGTTTGATGTGGAGCATGTTAAGTCTGAGATTCTTTTTAGACATCCATGTGGATACTGAGTGGACAGGTGGCTTGAACTGAATATTGAGTTTAAGTGGCAGGCTCTGCTGGAAATCTGTATTTTGGGATTGTTAGTACATAGGTGGGTACTTAAAGTTTTGGAACTGAATGAGTCCCTTGGAAATGAGTATCAACAGAGGAGTGATGAGGGCAGCAGAGTGAATCCTATAGCAGTCTGGTATATAGAGGTCGGAGAGATGGCTATTAAACAGGAGTGTCCAGGAGAGGATGGTATTCCAGAAGCCAAGTGAAAGTTTTTTGAAGGAGAGAATGACTAAGTGGGTCTATAGTTCTGATACTTCTATCCAAATAAGACCCCTAGATTTAACAACATGGTGGTCATGAATACCTTTCTAGCTTTTTCTTTTTTCAGTGAGGTGGTAGGAACAAAATCCAAGCTCAGGGAGTAACATGGAGAAAACGGGAGGAGAGAAATCAAAGACAGCTAGTATGGAAAACTCCTTGGAAAATTCTGCTGTGAAGTGAACAGAGAAGTAGGATGGTAGACAGAAGTCAAGTTTGTTTTGTTTTTAAGATGAGAGCATTGAAGTGTCTCTGTTTATCTGAATGGTCCAGTAGAACCAGAAAAACTGACTGTATGGGAGAGAGAGGAGGAAGGTACTGGGGGAAGTCCCTATTTAGGTAATGATGTGCTCCAGGGCACTAGTCTGAAAGTTGACCTTAGATAAGAGAGAAGTTTCAGTGTCAGGAAAGTGAACCTTACAGGTACAGGTGCCTGTGAAGGGGTGGACACAGTGGAAGTTCCCTTCTTTTTCCAATTTCTCTTTTCCAAGTGAAGTAAGAAGTAAGGTCATGGTCTGAGGGTGAGGATGGAGAAAGAGATCTTGGAAGTCTGAGGAGATAGGAGAAGAGTGAAATATTAAGCAAATAAAGAGATTAGATAGACTAGGGAAATTTGATAGTATTTCCGGGCTTCACGACAGGCCCTTTTGAAATTTGTGATCACAAATTTAAAGTAAAACCAGAAAACAGGGTGAATTGTTATTTTCCTGCTACATTTAGCCACATGTGTGCAGTCATGGTGTAGGATAGAGCCAGCTTGCTTGGCAAACGTAATAAAAAGTGATGGGGAAGACAATGCAAAGTGTGGGCAAAGGCGTGACTATGATAATGAACTATGGAAACTAAGCTGAGTGAAGTGAGAGAAGAGGACCTGAAGAGGTTAGAAAGAAGAGCAAACCGGTGGAAGGATCAATGACAGTGGAGCTCAGTGGGGGTGAAAATTTGTTCAAGCATAAAAAGGGGTGAGCTGCAAATCTGCAAGGTTGAACCAGAGAGTGAAGTACACATGAGATATTGAAATCGAGAGTTATGATTAGGAATAAGCACAGTTCGGTAATTTACCTGAAAGCTGGTGATTGGAGGAGTCAGTTTCCATTCCATTCTATTTGATTGCACTTCCTTGGTCATCATCAATATTCTCCTGGTATAACTGGCAATGCTGATACATTCTCTGCCTCTTGCCTTCATTGTTCCCCCATGCCTCCTTTTTTCCTAACTTCCTCACCATAAAACACTTCCTACGTGCACAACAGAAAGCTGAGTTTCAGAGAGGGTTAGAACATTGCCTAAGAGCACACAGCTAGAAAGTGGGATCATTCACTACCCAAGAGGTAGCCAAGCAGTTGAAGGCTTCCCGAGAAGGAAATAACAGTGGTGAGGGATTCAGACCAGGCAAGAACAAATTTTTGTGGCTGCCAGGAAGCCTCTGAAACCCTTTTAGTTTCCTCTCACTTAAATATTGTGTGATAAGGAGTTGGCAAGGGTGGAAACCTTGAAAGATGTATTAATAATTTTTAAAGCTCATTACAAACTGCTTTACGATTGTTCATCTTTATCTGTCAATTCCTATTTTGAGAAACAGGAAGAAAAATAAACAGGAAAAGTGCATAGAAATTTCCAACAGGATCCAATTGAATAAAAATAGTGCTGACAGGAAACAAACATCTTAAAAACTTTAAAGGGAGCCAGGAGATAATATGGATTGAGAAATTCTGCAGGACTGATTGCTTTTAACAGATATGGAAGTAATCAATTACTATTAAATAGAACAGTGACCAACATTTGGGCCATAGCTTATCACCTCCTTGCAATCCCTTTCTGCCATGTTAGACATTTTCCCCAAACTGGTATCTGCCAACACCTATAAAGAAAAGAGAGCCAGACCTAACAGTGCCTCTGGACTAGCAGCCAAGTTATTTCATCATATCTTGGCCTTGTAAGCAAGTGTCTGAAAATAATAGTCAGTATTTATTGAGGGTTACTCTGTGTTAGACACTTGGCTATGGATTCTACACGCAAGATTTGAAAGGGGCTATAAAAATTGCCATACCTAAAATGGTGCTCTTTTATTCCAAACATTCCTACTTTATCGATTCTGAGCCTTGATTAGGTTTTAGTACCTCAAATGTGAATTAATTCATCAGATTACCCAGAGTTTAAGTGAACATTTGCAGAATCTGACTGTATATGGGTCATTGAGATTATCACTGTTGACATAGACAAGATACAGCCAGCCCTCCAAAAACCAATATTCTGGTTAAATATTAAAGTTTGTATTTGTCAAATCTATACTATATTGCTGCCTGTTTTGTGTTTCTTAGCAAAAAGAACCCTTAATTTGAAATCTGGAGACTTTATTAGTACTCCCTTATTAGTGCCACCAATTTAATCAACTGTGAAGACTACAGGTGAATTACTTCCCTTTTTACAACTGAATAGCATCTCTTAAAAGAAATGGTTTGGCCCCTGGTCCCTACATTCTTTTCCAATATTGACAATCTATGAGTCGGTCTGCTGCTATTTTATTTTTATGTATTCAGCAAACAAGTATAAGGCACTATGTGCTGGGCACTTTACAAATATTAACCTAGTTATTAGTCATAACAATCCTATTATGTATATACTGTTATTATCACTAATAAAACTATATAATAAATATAACAAGAAAATATCCTACTAAAACTACTATTATCTGCTTTTACAGATGATGAGACTGAGGTAGAGTCATTTGAAATAGTTGAGATATATTTTATTCTTGAGTCACTTAAAACTTGTTTACTTCTGCTTTGCTGAGTGATTTATAAGCAGCCTTTGACATTTCATTACAGGTGCAGTTACCTGATGGGTTCTGTAGAGTCCGTTTCTCACTGGGGTAGAACAACGGTAGTCACCTACCAAAGACTGTGAAAGAGGATTGTCTCACAGTCACAAACACACACACACTACGGCAAGCAATGGGGAGTCGCTTCGTGTGTTCTTCTGTTCGCTACACTTTCTCATCCCCTTTCCTTAGTGAGGGGAAGTATGTGTACATGCCTACCACAGAAAGCGGCTCATTTTATTAAGAAAATAAATCCCTTTCCCTCCTTTCTTTCTCTCTTCTTCCCTTCCTCCAGCTTTTCTCCCTCTCTCACACTTAGCCTTTCAATCCCACCAGCATATAGCGATGTACTTTTCTGTCTTTCTAACCATTTCTACGCAAACGTGATTGCTCATTCCCACCGCAAACTGAGTATCTCTACCACCTAGTTCTAAACGCCTCTGGATTCCCTTCCTGTCTCCTTCAGAGTCCATTTTTCTACTCTGCTGTGATCACTCTGCAACTGGATCCTCCACCACAGACAGCCCTGCAATCTGATCCCCAGGGATCCGCTTTCCTGCTACAAGCTCCCTCTCACTCCCAATACTGTCCTTACAATTTCATTGTTTTGTATTGTCCCTGTGCTTTGAAATTTCTACATCAAAAGGCTCTGGAAGTACCAGGCTCCACCTGATCTAAACCTTCTCAACTTCCTACCTATTTAACAACACAAAGTGAAATTTTAACAATGTGAGTTCACACATACATTATTGAGTGGTGGTCAAAAGACACCAGTTTTAGACACAGCAGCAAGTGTAGAGCAATAGGTTTTTTTTATAAGTCACGCATACTAATATTTAAAGTACTTACAACTTTTCAAAAACCAGAGAAGAGGCAAAGTGATACCAATATTAATGTGACTCTCATTTACACTTTGACATCATCCTTGAATGGGAGAGACAGAGGAGATGCTGCAACACTCTATCCAGCTACACAACCCTGCTATGCCCAAGGGAGAGCCTCAATAGGTGAACACCAACTGTCAAAAGTGTCAGAGTGGGGGAAATTTTTCAAATTCCTGGGGAAAGAGAAAGAACATCAATTTTAAGTTAGAAGACTTGGGATTAACACTAAACTTTTAATTTACCTAGAGTTAAACTCTGGGAAAGTCACTGCCTCCATTTAAATCTTGGTTTTCTTATGTGTAAAATGAATATTTTGGTATATTAATCCTTACGGTCTCTAAGTTTATTGTCTTAAATATCCAAATGCCCTGTTCTGTCTAATTGCATGTAAGAGCAATAATTTCTAAACTCCCTATTAGTTGGCCCTCGGTGATGAGTACCACTGTGATAAGTAGGGTCTGATGACAAAAAATATATATAAAATATGGTACCTGCCCTCCAGGAGTCTTAATATATTTGTAGAGAAAAAAAATTGAAAAAGGATAGCTATTATGAATAAGTGGGAAATTAAATTATTCTAACTCTAGTTACACCTGATGCTCAGAATCACTACAGTGACCATGAGATTGGCTCTAAGTTTGGCTTTACAAAATGGGCAGATTTTAATTACTGAGACAAAAATGAAGACTTCTGGGTAGAAGGAAAGTAAATAATGAGTGTTTGAAAGGATGTGTGGAAAATGTGATTGGACAGTAAGAATGGGACTATATTAAGGAGGGTTTAGAGAAAGGTAAGCAGAACTTTACAGATTTGTTTCCATGAATGATTGAGGAGGTAAGTAATGTAATAAATATATAAACCAAATATCAAATTAAAAAGACCTAATTTGTATCTATCCTGGAATTCTTAGAGGGAGCAGGTTCCAGAGCCAAGGGCATGTTAGAAGTTTAAAAATGTAATAAAGTGCAGAAAGAAATAAAAGGAATGAAAACCTCCTGCCTCTCATTTTCTGGTACTCCGATCTGGGGACTATTAGCTGGAGCAGTTGAGAGTTTTAATTGCCTGTTAATTGACACTGATTGGAGAGGGAAGCGATTGCTAAGATAACCAGGTCCCAAGCCATATGGGGCTTTGCAGAGTCATTTCCAACACCTTGAGCTACCCTTGGACATGGGCAGGCATCCTGTCAGGCTGCTGCTCAGTCTGTGGCAGAGCACCCGCTCCTAACATGCACTCAAAAGAAGGCAGGGCCACGAACTGGGCCAGGTGATGGTTTGCGATGATTTTAAAAGACAGATTTGATTCCTAAGTCTTACCAGGATGGGTGAAAAGAAAAATTTCTCTCACTGAAACTCAGTCTCTCCACTAAAACAGTTTTAAGTGGGGTATCCTAGAAAGTTTTCAGCAGAATTTTGCGGCCACAGAGTGTTAGAGCTTGTATCGTCCTTAGATGCCCACACTTTTTATTTGTCAGATGAGGAAACCAGCCCAGAGTACACAAGGAAACTTTCCAAGGTCAAATTTTCATTTGTGGCGAAGCTCAGATTAGATGCCAGGTTTTGCAGCTCCTGGGTAATGGCTTTTTCCAGTTGATCAAATGTCTTCTCACATTATTGCTCGTTGAATGAAAGAAGAATTCTAGGCAACATTCAAAATGAGCGTAGTAGTTAGCAATAATGAGGGCGGGGGTAGGAGTGCGATCTCTAGTTCCTTGACATTCTCATGCATATACAGTACTGTTTGTGAAAAGGACTGTCCAGCTCTGCCAGGTCACTAGCTGTAACTGCAAAGTGGCAAAGGCCTTACGCTTGGTGATTCTGTAAACAAAACAGATTATTCCTTGACAAATCAACTTCTACAACTTAAATAGGATATTGTTCCATCCTATTTAAAATTCAAATTTTAAGTTATTCCTTCTTGTTCCCAATCCTTCTTTTGCTCTTCTCTTCTTTTTTCCGTCATAGTACTTGCAACTATCTAACTTAACATGTGGTTTTGTATTAAGCTTTTTGCATGTTACCTGACTCGGCACACTAGATTGTGAGCTCCAGCAAAAATCTTCGTCTGCCTGGTTCACATATGTATGAAAGATTCAGAGTGCTCAACACTATTTTGAATAAGTGACTGAATAATAACTGAATCTAGCACTTAATTTGAACCATCAGCATACTTAACAAGCCATGATTTCTTATCTGCAAAATGGTTGGAATAATCCCCACTTAACAGGGATATAATGAGGATCAAATGAAGTAATATGAGAAAATATCTTGCACGGTAGTGGACCCCAAGGTGGCACTCGTTGACAACTGCCTCTCTCTTTTTTTTTAATGTTTGAAATCATAAACACCCAATTCTTAGTTATTTTCATCCTTCACCAATTCAAACCACACTGGGTGCAGCACATCTTGCTGCTAGATGTCTTGTCATTCTTCCTGTGGCTTATTTAGATAATAATGATGGGACTTGGTGGCACACTAAATAGAACTAGGAATGATAGTGTGGGTTCAGGGAGCAACACGGGTGTCAGAAACAGATAATAGATCCAGTATTGAGTCTTGGCTCTATCACTTACTAGCTATGTGACCTTGAAAAGTGATCTCACTTTTCTGAGCCTATTTCCTCCTGAGAAGGATGGGGATAAGAATGCCTACTCACAGACGCAGTAAAAGTTGCTAAGGACATAGTGTTTGTTCATTACTTTTATAATCATATATGCTCAGAAAAAAATAAAATAAAGACAACTATTATCCCTGGAAAATAGACTGATTTATTGAAAAGTTATTTTTCAGAAAAATGAGTTTTAAGTCAGCATGCCTGAGTCCCTCCATAATTGTGTATTGACATACATCACATCAAGTTTGGTATATTTAGAAATTACACAATTTTACAGCTGGATTTTTCTACTGACATTTTTCATTTTGCAAATAATGACACACTGCAGAAAATACTAGTGTGAAAAATTCCATTTATTGAGGGGTATTTTTGGTCCTTTTTTTTTTTTAATTTGCGGGGGGAGGCGGGGTATGTGGGTAGTTCCCCGGCCGAGAAGAGGGGTATTTTTTTAACTAAAATAATTCATAAATGTAAAAATCCTTATAGTTTTCAAAAAATTTTGTATTTACAGAACACTTTTGTATTCACTATCTTATCCAATCATTTTTGTAACTCTGTGCAGTGGGTTAGCACTCTGACTCAATGTCTTTTCAGTCATTCTTCCCATTTTACTCCATTTTTGTCTTTACACTCCAAATATTAGCATTCTCTCCATTCTTAGATGATGATTTGTACTTGTACTCATCCTTCCTCCACATTTCTGCTCAAGTTGTTCCCCGTAATCGGAATGTTCTCTTTCTCCTAATCCCTTAAATCTACTTGTGAAGTCCTATCCCTTTATCAAGGCCAAACTTGAGTCCTTTCCCTTCCAAAACCCTCTTCACTTTCGTTTAGCAGATGTCTGTAGAGGACATCTGTAGTTTTGTCTGTCTGGTATCCTTTCTTTCTTCTTATCAATAAACCTTTTCCAAATGGTCCCAGGGACTATCAAATGCACTGCCCACTTTTTCCGCTCCCAAGCTCTACACCACCACTATACACCAAGGTTGGACATGTGATCCAAGCCAAGCAAAAAGAGTGTCCACTGAGAATGTGTACTGGAGTCACTGGGCCAAAGGTCATTCTGTTGTGAGCTCTTGAGTGTGGAGTTTTTCCAGTAGTATGATCCCAAAGACATTCTTCCTGACCACGGGCCATTAAGCTCACAAGAGTTGCCTTTCTGTTCCTGTATTTCCAAGATCTATAATTAGCAATTCTTCCTTCAATTCTAAAAAAGACTAAATAGCAAAGTGGGTGGGGGGAGAAATAAAAATATTTCTAAGTGTAAACTCTGTTTCTCCTTCTGTAACACTTGAATAATTTCATACCATTCTTAGAATCAAATCAAAATCCTCATTGGCTTACTATCCTATGCATGATC